>SNQJ01S0046005.1:106624-124429 GCA_010110895.2 Picea sitchensis
TTGTTCATTTTTCATGTATGCTTAGTTGTATATCAGCATTAGGAGCTTGTAAAGATCCTAGAGGAGTGTTATTTGTTTTATGGTATTTGCATGTGCTAACATCAGTTATAAAACCACTTGCAAGGGCACCTTAAAAGAGCACTTAACCATCAGTTTGAAGGCAGAATTCTTGGCAGAAATTTCAGACCTGTTTGCTGTCCTAAAACAGCAACAAGGACAGCTTTGATAAAGTAAACTTAGAGCCCAACAAGAGGTCAAAGACAGACCTGTTGGGAAGCCTTCTAGTTCCTCAAAAATCTTCATTGATGTGTATATGTCGATTTTTCTGCAACTACTAGTCGTTTGTGCATTTTTTTGAGAAAATACTACATATATTTTACAAAAGATAAACATGTACAAATAGAGAAGCAATTATGTTAGTGCAGCCACCTGTCATGTTAGAGTTGTGAAGAAAAGGCCACACTGTTGAGGGGTTTACAAATTTTTTGTATACTTGTACTTTGTTAACATAGATTATTTAATTTTCTTCAACAACTATTCTTCCTGATGTTGGTCAATATGTGTATTTCAAGTCACGAAGTCTTTCAAATGTCAATAATTTTTTCGCAAACTTGTATATTATTTTATTTCCCTTTATTCCAAACAGCTGGTGCAACAACATGACACTATGACTGTCTATAAGGTGGATTCAGTTGAATGACCAAGTAAAATGACATTTATCAACTATCTTGTTTATCACTAGAATATTATAAGGTCTTGAACAAACTAGGTATGTAGTTTCTCAACATCCATTCAGAAGAAAATGGGAGTCAGAAATCATATAGTCGAGGTAGGCTAACCACAAGGGCCTAAAAAGAACAGTTTTATGTTGAAGGAAGGTGATTAGCGAAAAGTGACATTTCTTCTATATGTCTGTGCAACATTTAGTGCAATGAGGATTTAAATTTTGGTTGGAGGGTAGGATTGGAGTTATTGATTCAGTAAATATTGAAACATGGATATATTCTAGAACACCATCTATGTCGAAGGAAACCTTAGGGACATAACTTCAATTATTGTTTTGCACACTTCAACTGACCACCACCTTCACCTTTTGCAAAACTACTATTCAAGAGGAAGACACCAAAACAATAGCATTTATGTATACATTCATCTGCGTGGAACTAGGGTTTGGATCACAACTGCTTTCTGTTTGTATTCATGGCATGGTGCAGATACTTCCAATGTAAGCCTTGAGAACCACAAAGGGATTATGAACATAGCTAAGCGGACAAACTTTTCCTATTAATGGATTGTTGACTATACACCTACCTAGACTCCTCTCCTCTCAACCATCCTATACAAATGCCAAGTAGTACACCATGGTTTTGACTCATGATGATGAGATACATTTATATATTTGTTTTCATTTTGTATTGGCTGTCCACTTTTGAGTCCTTGATTGGACAATTGTCAGGGTTCTGTATTTAGTATCGACTTTGATGTATCATTTTTTCTTTGGCATCCACTACATCATATATATGTGTTTTTCCATATTTCTGTGCCAATATGTTTATTTGATATTGTTGTTGGTTTATATGTTTAAAATATTGAANGTCAGGGTTCTGTATTTAGTATCGACTTTGATGTATCATTTTTTCTTTGGCATCCACTACATCATATATATGTGTTTTTCCATATTTCTGTGCCAATATGTTTATTTGATATTGTTGTTGGTTTATATGTTTAAAATATTGAAAAAAATGAATTTGTTTTGTGTTTTTTAATGCTTGCCTCGGTTTGCCGTTTTTTGCCAATGTTACTGAGAAGTTGTATTAGGGACACTCACCGATTTTTTGCCAGTGCTGATCAACAATGGTTGAGGCATATCTTGTCTCAACAAATTTCAGCAATTCCAATTTGGAGTATTCTCGAAACATTGCTAGAGACTAGTGGTGGTTGGTGATGAATTTTATGATTTCCCTAGCCTGCTCTGTGAGCTCCTTAATCCATGAAGTTTTAGCCGCAAATTCTTCTAAAATCACATTTAAATTATGGATGATGCAAGGAGTTCAAAAAATGTGATTATATTTACCGAAAGCAATCAAACCCATGGCTCTGCAAGTGCATGCATTATCTATGACAACTTGCACCACATTGTTTGGGTGTATTTGCTCAATAGCAACAATTAAAATTTCAGCAATGAAATTAGTATTTTTTACCTCACCTAAACAATCTTCCACCTTAAATGTTGATGTATTTAGCATCGGACAAGTTCTTCCACATAGGCTCGGTGTCTAGCATGTGGAAGTCGTCTTTGTAACTTCTCAGAACCTTAGGAAGTTCACTTTGAGTGAATTATTAAAGTGAATGACCTTTTAGATTAATGTGATTAATTAAGTTAAATGCCTAAGTTTGTTGACATTAGTAACTTAAGTGAGTTGATTAAGTCCTAACCATTAGATCTAAAGTGAACGTGAGATTAGATGTTAGCCGTTGATCACTTTGGAGAAGATCTAGGGTTTTGGATTTAGGGTTAACTCGATGTAATAAAAAGAAGCCTAGGTGAGAGGATGAGNAGTGAGTTGATTAAGTCCTAACCATTAGATCTAAAGTGAACGTGAGATTAGATGTTAGCCGTTGATCACTTTGGAGAAGATCTAGGGTTTTGGATTTAGGGTTAACTCGATGTAATAAAAAGAAGCCTAGGTGAGAGGATGAGCCACACTGAATGAACAATGAGATCTCATTGAGTGGGTGAAGAGCAACTCATCAAAGTGTGAGTGGGTAGGGCCAAGGAAAGGTCCGTAGGGACAACAAGGGAGCTAACAACCAAGTGGGCTAGGCTATTGTTGCATTGTATTCCTCCGTTGGGCCATTACCCCAAGACGGGAGCCCAAGATTGATTATAATAAAATCAAACTTAGATTTGGTTTTCCCTTCGAG
Organism: Picea sitchensis; assembly: GCA_010110895.2. Lineage (NCBI taxonomy): Eukaryota > Viridiplantae > Streptophyta > Pinopsida > Pinales > Pinaceae > Picea > Picea sitchensis. Next base: position 109,550 of record SNQJ01S0046005.1, read on the forward strand.
GTTTTTCCAGGGTTGTTTACCCAGAAATATCTTGTGCAATGTGATTGGTTTTTGTTTTAATGCTTCCGCTATTTTTCGTTAATAACTTAGCTGTGCTAATAACAAAGTGATTTTATTTGGATTATTAGTCGGGTGTTGGGTTTACAAGAATTAACATGGTATCAAAGCCGAGACTCTGAAAGGGAATCCAGATTTGCGCAAGATCGTTTTTGCAGTGCATAATTTTTTTTTATTGTAGTTTGCGGGAAATTTATTTTACAGATTGAGCTACAGGGAGTAATTAATTTTTTTTTTTAAGTATGTACGACAGTCGCCGTACGATACGGCTGCCATACGGACGCATGGGTGATGAGATCGTTACTGTTGAAGTGTGACGACAGTTGGTGGGCGGAGGATTGGCGCACAACACTGCATATCAGAAGATGACTGAGATAGTTGTGGATCGATTGGAGAGATCCGTTGCAGGGTAAGTGGTGTAGCCACGTGCGAGGGAGATAGTGGAGGGCTGGCGACTGGGCAAATGGAGGAAACCAACCAACAGTCGCCCAACTGATGAAGCAACCACCAACATTGTCACGGAGTATGAGATGCATGGGAGGTTCGACTGTTAGTGTAGAGAGGAGTGGCAGACATGCTGGTTGGGAGATAGCAACTGCTAGAGGTTGAGGAGGCCACCACACCCAACCCCTTACTAGCAGGAGCAGCCGCCAAGTAAAAGGCACGATCGACAGGGAGGTCGCGAGTGGAGAGAAGTGGCGGCTGAAGTATGAGAAGCCGCGTGTTGAAGAGAAATATATATAATATTAAGTAATAATAATCATAATAATAATAATAAAAATAAATAGTTATTAATTGTCCAACGGGCACATCCTTTCATGGATGGTCACCATATGTGCCTTTAGGTTCTCTATATATTTGGCACATTCATCACTGTAATGATAATCTATTCATTTATCATCTATCGTTATACATTTTTACTCAATATATTCTCTTGTCCAGTATGGATTACAATTATTTATTCCATTTATGATAGGAACCCGTCATAAGAACCAGATTGGTTCTTTACATTGATATCAGAGCTTCGTTTTTGATCTCGGCCATTGGCCATATAGGCTTCTAGCCACACCGAAAAATCTTCGGAATTTTTCTGATGTTGTTTTTGACCACGAACTGACGCTTGGCCATTAAAAAAATCAAATTTCGTTGGAAAATAATAATAATAATAATTTATTATTCTGCTGCTATATGAGAAGATTTTTGAAGTAAAAAAAWTAATAAAATAAATAAATATATCAAGTTTACCAGTTTGTTGAAAAATTATTATTCCGCTGCAAATTTAGAAGAGAATCAGAAAAATAAAAAAATAAATAGAATAATACGGAAGTAAATCAGAAATTCCGAAAGAAATAAACTACTCTTGCAAATTGAAGGAAAATAATTTCTGAGTTTCTCTAAAAATTATTTGCTGCAAATTTGAAGAGACATCAGAAATATATATGTATACACATGAAAGAGAAGGCAATCATCTAATTCCGTACAGATCTATCACCTCTGTCGTACAATTATCAGCTCCGCCATACAATCATTGAACATTTCTTCCACGCGTTCAACGTCCGTACACCGTCCATCGTGCAACAAAACAATTGAAGCATCCGTACCGTCCACTGTACTTTTCATTCCAACCATCCGTGAGCCGTCTGTACACTTCCCAACGTGCAGCAAATTAATTAGTCTGTACGAATCGTGGTGTAGTGTCTGTCCAACCATCACCCAATTGAAGAATATCAAGGCAAACAGGACATGTTATTAAAGAATCGCCACCAATCAACTCAACCGTGACGGTTCAAACAAGAAAAGACGTGACTATATATTTATCGTGATAGTTCAAACATTAAAAAAAAGTCGTGACTATATAAGTCAATTATATATTTATACTTTAAGGTTTAACCAAATACAAACAAGACGTGAATGATATATTAAATAGTTTTTTATAAACGGATACGAAGTTATTATTAACCTCCAACTTCATTACACTCTAAAGTGAAGAAGAGTATACGGTGAAAATAAATTGGAAGGAATAAAATAATTTTTTATTCATGAGAAGAATATTTAATAATAAAAAAAAGAGAGATCTTAAGTATGCTAAGGAAGGAAATAAAAGTTTTCAAGGTATTATCTTTTAACAAAGTATTTGATGAAAATAAAAATGGATTTTAAGGAAGGAATATTTTTTGGTAAAAATCTTCAAACTAAATGCATCAGATTATTGATATTTAGAGGAAATATTCAAGAAAAATAAATTAACATCCACATTTGTCCAAATAAGAAGAAAAATCACATCAATGTCGATTTGGCGAATCAATTAATATTTCCCAAAAAAAGTGTAACCGAAATGTAAGGCCTTTTTGGAAATAAATATGAAATCAAGGACTTACAGTTGACACTTGAAGATTATAAACTCGTATCGAAATTTGAGATTACAACTATATATCAAAAAGAGATTGATATAATTCTCGGTTCAACTTGGTTAGAGACATTGGGTAACTTAATATTAAACTTTGAGAAAAAGTTTTTGATGTTTTCCTACAAGAAGAAAAAAATAACATTACATGACGTCTCAATGAAGTTAGATTTGGTATCTACATCAAAAGATCTTGATCAGATCTCAAAAATGATACTTTGGGATAATCAACAATCAATACTTGAGATCCAAAAAGATTTTGACAAAATTGTCATAGATAAAGATGCAGAAATTTGTCGTCTAAAGAACCATAATCAAAGCTTGGTTGCACAGATCAAGAAGTTCAAGAATGAGAAGAAATCACAAGAGGAAAAGTTAGAACAGTTTGCCAGTAAAGAAGCAATGACCAGTGAAGAAACAATGCCCGAACCTATTGAAATCGAGAAGCTTCCAGTTAAAAAAATACAGACCTCGGAGAAAGGAACAAACACTGATCTAGTTGAGTTACCAATAGTATCAAAAGTTGAAGAGAGTTTCAACAAACAAGATTCACAAGTGAGTCGAGTACCTTATGGTCATCCAAATTACAAGAGTCGTTACGACCAATCACTAGGAAAGGAGGAATATAAACGATATTCTTCTTATCAACAAACGAACTACAATGTTAAAAAAGAGCAAAGACAAAATTGACAATTTATATGGAAGCCTAATCAAATACTTCCAATGAAAGTAGATTTGGGATGGATCACTCTCGAGAAGATGCAACTACAAAAACAAAAGATCACAAGAAGATAGTTCGAGCTAGAACACAAGATAGGTCCTTCTCAAATCATGCTTTGAGGACAAAACATTTTTAAGGGGAAGGCAATGTACCATACAAAATATATATAATATTAAGTAATAATAATCATAAATAATAATAATAAAAATAAATAGTTATTAATTGTCCAAGGGACGCATCATTTCATGGATGGTCACCATATGTGCCTTTAGGTTCTCTATATATTTGGCACATTCATCATTGTAATGATAATCTGTTCATTTATCATCTATCTTTATACATTTTTACTCAATATATTCTCTTGTCTAGTATGGATTACAGTTATTTATTCGATTTATGATGGAAACCCGTCGTAAGAACGAGATTGGTTCTTTACAAAGAGCGACTACACGGGCGCTGAGGAAAGGTAGGGTGGAGGAGCCGCTAGCCAAGGAAGGTACGACGGGCAACGAGCAGAACTGTCGGGCAACATGCTGAGATAGCCGGGCAACGACTAGAAAAGACTCGGGCAGCCTTGGGTAGGGGTCTGGGCAGGGGGCARCAAATCCGGGCAACAGGTAGCAGGCCCRGGCAACAGGACCGGGCAACAKGWCCGGGCAACAGGTCCGAGAAGCTAAAATTTGAGTTTTCAGTAGGTTGCGGAGATGTCCGCATCGGGATTGCAATTCGAGGATAGGTTGGACGGGGTGTCCAACTATAGTCCTTGGAAGGAGAGGATTATGCTAGTGCTGATGAAGAACGACGTTTGAGAATTTGCCAACTCCATCGTGGTCCCACCAATAGATGCAAAAGATCTGGCCGCCCATAAGCTAAAGAATGTGAAAGCCAAAAGGATAATCCTAGACAGAGTGAAGGATCACTTGATCCCTCATTTATCGGGAAATACAACTGCCAAGGACATGTGGGAGGCTCTGAAGGGTTTGTTTTAGAGTAAGAACGAGAATTGCAAAATGGTACTGAGAGAGAAACTTAGGGATACGAAGATGACATGATCGAATACAGTGACGACTTATCTCACTTGGATCTGACAGGTTTGAGATGAACTGGTTGCAATCGGGGAAGCAGTGAATGACTCAGAGTTGGTGAGAACGACACTCAAAGACTTCACGAAGTAGTGGATATCGTTCATCAAAGGGGTCGTGGCATGAGAGAAGCTCCCTGATTGGTTAAGGTTGTGGGATGACTTCATTCAGGAGGAACTTCGGGATGAAGAGATGAATGGAGACAGGCACAAGAATGATGATGAGAACCTTTCTCTTGCCAGCTAGGAAAAGAAGGTCAAGTTCAAGAAGTTTGCCAGTGGAGTGTCTACCGACAAGAAGGACATAAGCAAAGTCAAGTGCTATGCATGTCGCAAGTTTGGGCACTATGCAGGTCAATGTCTGAACAAGAAGAAGGGTGGAAACGAGACACAACCAGATGTAGTTGCGTCGACAAAGGCTGAAATGGATGTGTTTGTTAAGAAGTTTGAGAGTGGACTCTTACTTCTTTCCCATATTTCTTCAGGCACCATATCAACTGGTGCATGGTTGATAGATAGTGGAGCCACATGTCATATGACAAGAGCACGTGAGTTGTTCGAGAGCTTCACAAAGTCCGACTTAGATATGTATGTGGAACTTGGTATGGTAACCAAGCATGCAATGCATTGATTTGGAACAGTGCCATTCCGGATGGAGTCAGGAGGTGTGTTGAAAGTGACAAATGTGCTATGGGTGCCAGAACTCGAGAGGAGTGTGCTCTTAGTCTCAACGATTGAGAAGAAGGGCTTTGAAGTATTATTCTGGGATGGACAAGCATTGATCAAGCCCAGAGGATCTAGCTCAGACACAACAACTGTTTTTGGAGTTAGAGAGAGCAATTTGTATAGGCTAAAGGGCCATCCTATGCGAGCTATGGCAAGGAGTAGGTAGCTATGAAGGTTGAGCAGCTTAGAGGGAGTCAACGTTCAGGTTCAGGTGGGAAGGAGCAACCTTCCAAGTCTGTCCAGAAGCAGTCATGGTACGAGATGACCATGCAGGATGCTCAGGAGCAGGAGGCTCCTAGAAGCATGATTAGAGGGAAGTCTTCAAAGATGGGTCCGAGCGAGATGGCAGGGATAGCTTATGTTTTAGAGGGAGCAACCATGGTAGTTGATCTTACAGCTAAGACAGGGCCACCTCCAGGTGGTAGAAGTACCTTCCTCGCTAAGTGGGAGTGTTGATGTATTTAACATTGGACATGTACTTCCTGTGATGTCCCGTTCCCAAGAGTAGGCCAATAGGGAGTGACTTAGTAGTCTATTTGTTCCCGTAGACTATAGTCAGGCACAAACAGGGAACTAGAGGAGAAATAAGGGAGAATTGATGGCTAAACGATGAATTAAGCCAAAAAACATAGGAAATGTCACTTAAGCCTAAGTCAACGGAGAAATAGAACGAAAAGGTGTTAAGGGGGGACTTAATTAATTAATTACTCACCTTAGGAGGAAAAGCACCTAGCTTAAGTGAGGTCAATGGTGAATTAGATCAGGAAGAGTATAAAGAGAGGAATTCGATCGAATTCTTCATTATGCTATGTTATGATTTGATGTTGAGAGTTACCAGAGGAGGAGGAGATTCGACTTATATTGTTTTGTGGATTTTTGGAGGAAACCACCACCATTGATTGGTTTCGGTGTTGAGAGACACACCCTAGCCCATCGGAGATACCATCCAGGTATTTCACCGTGCGATTCAGGAGTATCCAGTTTGCAGTGTTGCGCAGCTCAGCCAGTGAGGGCGCAAGGTCAGATAGAGGGTTTGTGCAGCTGCGCGAGATCAGAGCTCGGATTGCAGATTCCTTCCGACCTAGTTGAGATCCAGCCAGGGCGCATAGATTGAGCCACCTACCATCAGATTCTGACGGTAGAATCCTTTAGAGCGCAACATTCAGCCATCCAAGGTGCAACTCTTGTGGAAGGACAGTTGGGGTTATAGACGGAGCATCATAGAAGATCTGGGGAAACCCTTCAGACCCAACTCCGTATTTGCGAGGGCGAACATTTTGAGTCATATAGCAGCCGATTTCGTTGGTGGAATCATTTGGGCGCATCCAAAGAGCCCAGGAGGTGCGTAGACCCCCAGGGGATGAGATTCGGATCATCAAAGGACAAATCTTCCATCCGACAGTAACCAGGATCAATCTAGAGGCCAGGGCGCTTCTATTGAGACAGTTTCCAGCTCATTCCGACGGTTATAGCCATCCGGACGAGTTTTCCAGTTTGTAGCAGTTATCGTGCTTCTCCGGAACCCCCGATTTTGCTGATCTATCCGTGCATGCATCATATCTGCCTTCATCTTCTGGTCACGGGTATTTTATGTTATTTGCTTGTATTCCAGTGATGATCCATGAGATCTAACTGATGACTATTTTCTATATTTTCAGTGTTTCATTGTATTTCCCTGCTTAAATATCATAATACATATTATTGGGCGGTTGTTGTTCCTGATTTCCGCATGCATCATATATATACTGTTTAAACCATAATGTATAACATGCACATGCGACAATCACAAAACATCTCAAGCACATAACTAAAACGCATCCAGAAACCCCCAAAGTATCAAATTTGAGGATAAAGCACATCCAGAAACCCGCAGAGTATCAGATCTGTGAGACAGAACACTAGATCAACAGTAGATATCCAGATCAGCTGGATCAGGGATATTTCACTTCCACATAGGCTCAGTGTCTAGCATGTGGAAGTCATTTTTGTAACCTCTCAGAACCTTAGGAAGTTCACTTTATGAGTCAATTATTAAAGTGAATGACCTTTTAGATTAATGTGAGATTAATTAAGTTAAATGCCTAAGTTTGTTGGCATTAGTAACTGAAGTGAGTTGATTAAGTCCTAACCATTAGATCTAAAGTGAACATGAGATTAGATCTCAGTTGTTGATCACTTTGGAGAAGATCTAGGGTTTTGAATTTAGGGTTAACTCAATGTAATAAAAGACAACCTAGGTGAGAGGATGAGACACATTGAGTGAACAATGAGGAGATCTCATTGAGTGGGTGAAGAATGGTTCATCCAAGTGTGAGTGGGCAGGGCTAAGGAAAGGTGCATAGGGGTAGCAAGGGAGATAGTAGCCAAGTGGGCTAGGCTATTGCTGCATTGTGTTTCTCAGATGGGCCATTATCCCAGGACGGTAACCCAAGATTGATAATAATAAAATCAAACTCAGATCTGGTTTTCCCTTCAGGGTTTTTCCAGGGGTGTTAATCCAGAAATATCTTGTGCAATGTGATTGGTTTCTGTTTTAATGCTTCCACTGATTTTTCTTTAATAACTTAGATGTGCTAATAATTAATAAAGTGATTTTGTTTGGATAATTAGTCGGGTGTTGGGTTTATGGGAATTAACATTAAAGAATATTGCTCTTTTTGGTAATGAAGCAATGACATTAACCAGTTGCCTACACCTTGTATCTAGCTATCCATCTAAGATAACAGAAACTCCGAGCTACTCCATGAGCCACGAATTGGTTTTAAAGCATCTTCACTCTGATAAAACTCGCTAGTTAGTGCCATGAAAATACAAAATACAAAATATAGATTTTCAAGAAAAACATTTTTTTAGATTATGGTTATACATGAGAGCTTACATTTAATATAGTGCAAAAGTCGTTCCTGCTAAAACTCGACAGTTTAGGGGGTGTTTGGCAAGTCAACTCGGCTTTGGGTAGACCCGTCAGGTATGATTCAAATTGACAAACTAACCCGTCTAGGGTAGAGAGTTGTTAAAATTAGTGCAGCTGCAAGAGCCATTCTCCGGGAGGATGGCAAAGACCCTAGCTGTGATCTAGGCCCCCCAATACACTCCTGGGGTTCTTGGTCTGGGACCAAGCAGTTAGAGCCATGGCAAAAGACCCTAGTTGGGCCCCCAGTTTATTGCTGAGGTTCTTGGTCAAGAACCAAGCAGTTTGATGGTATAAGTCCCTAGATGTGTTCTAGGGCCCCTGGATGTGTTCCAGGGAATCCTTGCTTGGTGCTTGGATTGATCCTTGGTTGTATACTTTGGTGGATAAGACCCTAGTTGTAATCTAGGGCTCCCAAATGTGTTTTGGGGTATCCTGGTCTGGGACCAAGCAGTTTCTTGGTTAAGTACCAAGCCGAGATGATGTGTGACCTTCTTCTCTCCCGTTATGGTCCATGTGACCTAGGAGCAGTTAAGAAGGACATGATCACATCATTGACCCTCCTCGTATGCTGGGATGATAAAAGCTTATAAGTTATATCATGAGACACATGTGGAGAAATCTGCTATTAAAGAAGAACTTAACCCTTGACTTTGTCTTATTGTTTATTAATGAAACCCCCCTTACTTGAGTTATGTCCCCCTTATTTGTTGATGACGTGTTGGTTCCTTCCTAAAGAAAAGCTGGCCGCTTTTATTTTGAAACCCCTCTCTTTGACTTGTCTTATTTCCTTGTTGACTTTTGACTTGTCATTTAATATTTTAAATGTTAAAATATTATTTGTTTAATTGTTAGGTATTAAACCTAACCCTAAAGTTATGGCAAGTAAAGCCCTAACCGTACCTACCTAAAACTATAAAAGAAGTATTCTATCCCTCACTTGCCTCATTTCACTCACACACTCTCTTAACCTAGTTTTGGACTGAGGTATTTCTGCGGCTCTTCTTGTTCAGTTTGCTAAGTGGCTGTGGCTCTTTTAGATCAGGTCTCCCTTGTGTCTATGTGGTCTGCTCCAGCTGCCGTGGGGTTATCTCCTTCAGCCTTCACTGTTTCAACCAGCCGCTGACCTGTAGGAGTTCTTCTCAGCCAGCCGTAGAGGGTTTTTGTGGTTGCTGTTTGATGTTTAGGTCTCTTGCTGGTGCCGCCTTGCTGTCTAGAGAATTTTGCTGCCCTTTGTGTGCTGCCTCACCTTGTAAGCTAGCAGCCTAATACTATTGTGAACTGGATTTAGGGCTGTTCTGGAACTGCTGATATTTTGAAGCAGTTTTGTGTGGGCTGCAATTGTTAATGCTGTTTGGGGGTTTTCTTTTCAGCCCTAGGTTGAACAGCGCTGCTTTGCTTTCAGCCCTATTACTTGACAGTGGCATGTTTCCTAGATTCTCAGCTTGCTAATTTTGTTTTTCTGGTCTTCTACCCTAAAAGTTCTTCTTGGCATTTGTCCTAATGATCATGATGAGATCTACCCCGAGGGTTTGATCCATGATCCCTTAATTTTTTTCTGAGCATACATCGAGGAAGGTAACAGCATCATATCAGGTAATTTTGTTTCTTGTTTCAGCTAAGATAATGCTTAAGAAAATATTTCTGTTTTAGCTAGCTACTGTTTTTGCCCTTAAATTCTAACAAGAGTCATGTAGACTTGGTGACTTGCAAGTCTACTTGTAGAGTCGTGTGACTATGTACTGTTTATAGAAGTTTTCTCGAGATTTTTCAACAGGTTTAGTGGATCATTTCGGGAGGCTGCATCCCATAATGCTTTGATGTTTTGTTGTAGTAGGTCTCTTGTCTTTCAAACGATCTTAATAATAGCCATAAATTGTTAAATTTTTTCTAAACATCAGCAAGTTGCAACAGGTTTGTGCTCCAGCTTTCTATTTTATAATTACAAGTAAGGATGAATAGTCTTCTATTTGCTCTAGCTTCTGTTTGTGGGAACAAGTCTCTTTTGTGAGCATTTCCTTTGTCATAAAAATGAAGTATGTGTTATTATTGTTTTTAAGGGGAAAACTGTCATATTATCTGGAATTTATAACAAGCTCCCAATCTGTTGGTATTATCTTTCAAAAGTAAGGTGTGATCTCATGTCCATTAGTCTTTTAGTTATATATATATATATATATATATATATTTACATGTGGTTCATGGCACCTAAGACTAGTAGCTCGCTACGTCCACGGAAAACCCCCCTGAAATCTGCGAGAGAACATGGGGAGGCCAGTATTGGCGGGATATTGATTGCTCAACAACAGGAATAGCATACTCAACAACAAGAGTATCTTATAGACCCATTAAGGGCATCACATGTCACTTACAAGGAATTGAACCTGGGTGGGGAGGATAACAACCATTCCTCCCAACCACCCAAGCTACATCCAATGGACTTCTCTCTATATATATATTAGATGGACATTGATGTGATTGCACATTGATATATTTCTGTGTATTTTCAAGTAATATGCCGCAGCTTTGAAATTAAAACTTTTAGTGGTCCATTGATTTGTGTGGCTTGTCATATCATCTGATATAAAGTTCCTAGGAAGATGATTATTGTTCATAGATACCTTGTATGCATAACAATGATCCATGCCATCTGCTGATAATATAGTGTGTTTTTCTGCTATGGTATGTGGTGAATAGATCCTTATTGGATGTTGGATAATTTGCTCTAGTGTTCCTAGAAAGATGAAATATTTGTAGATACTTGGTATGCATAATATTGTTTAGCAGTATCTACTGACAATTTGATGTTGTGTTCTGTGGAATTTGATACAGAGGTCCTTGCTAGAACAAAAGGAGGCTATTGAAAGACACAGGAAATCCCTGAAAAAGCGACAAACTGGTTAGAAGATTTTTCTTAATTGCTAAAAATTAATTATTTGAATTTCTTATTTTACTTTGTGTCCATTGCATTCTAGAATATATTTAAATTTACAGGTTGCTGTTTTTTGACATTGACAAAAACAATTAGCATACAGATTATTATAAAGCGTTGTAGTTATGGAATATGCACATCTCTACTGTTTTCATGATATTTTTAGATTAAGAGTGGGATGGTGCATGATAATAAGTCTTGCATTGCATGTACGTGAAGAAGGCTAATGCTTTGAGACTGAAGTGAATAAATGCAACAGATTGTATTGGAGTTATTTAGCTTAAGTGCATATGATGGAAGCTGAGGTGGCCTGTGAGACCTTTGCTCCTGAAATTTTTCTCTGGAAGATAGCCAACAAATTCTAATTGAAGTTTGCAGTACATATCATTCTTAATAATGGTGATCTTGTATGACGATGCTCACTAAAATTTTCCTCCATGTTTTGTGTAGTCTGGCACAGTCAAACATAACATTACTTCTTTTGAGGAAGATGCATTGCTTTGTTTTCCTTACCATCAACCAATTACAAGAATAACATCCATTGATTTAGGATTCTTAAAATTGCACTTAATTTCATTTCTTACACAGCAGCACTATGATCTATCCATCATTGAGGATCATGGAGAAAATTAACTTTTGATGGGCGTATGATGCTGAATATATAAATTCACGGCCAATCAAAAGGAATAACAAGTGTGGTTGTTGGGATATGAAACATGCATTCTGCGCAACATGTCAACATGCATTTCTTGATGATGTAGATATAATCAATCAATCACTATGGCAGTTTTATTCTGACTGGCTTCCTTACAGGAGGCATAGCTTTTCTGTTGCATGCTTTTGAAGAAGCATGTTACAGTCTGGAATTACTATTATATTTATCATGGACGTCCTAACTATTGCTGCAAAATAGGAGTCCTTTTTATTCCAGCAAGCTGTGGTTCACTGTCTCTCCACTACGAGAAGGGAATTGCCAAGGTACGAAAACAAAGTAAATGAAGTGAGTTGGACAAGGCTATTGAGGCATGCAAAACAGTTTTCATCCTCCCAAATTCCAGATGTAGATTACTTGGTACTGACCAAAAGCACACATAACATATCCCTGACTATGTGGTCTGTTTGATTTGGGGATAATCATTCTTTTGGACTGAGAATATTATGTTTCGATATTCTTGGAGCAGGCAAGGAATCCTTTTTAATGCTAAATAACTGCTGAGGAGGGTTTTTTTCGTGGGCTTGCCTTTTGCTTATCTGGCAATTCTCAACTTTACAAGGATAGTTCATGTATGAAATCATGGATAACCTTTGAAGAGGATACCTATTTGACATTGCTGCAAGAGATAACCTGATGTTCAAGATGTTTGGTATAACATTTCAGACAACATGATATTTAGCTCATGCACTGATCTGAATCATGAAGCACACAAGCACAAGGAATCTCAAATCTGATATGAAAGGAGTACCACTCATCAATTTGACCATATTTCTAAAAGTAGTCATAATTGTGTAAGTTTGTTTGCACATCTCACAAAAATTTCATAACATGAATTTAGATTGTGGAATTTTGCTCAGAATTCAAGTTTGCAATCTACTATATAAATTTCCTGAAAGATAAAGAAAAAATTCACCACCCTTTATGATTTTGCCTTGCATTAAGCATTCATATTTCTATAGAGTCACATATATTTAGGAAAAACAATAAATTATATGGTCTAAACAACGTTGAACCCTTCAGAATGAAAATATTATCAAAATGTGTTCTGGAGTCTGAACTATTATAAAAGCTTCCCAAGGATTTCTTATTCAGCTTTGGGTGATAGCCTAGAAGTATCTCATGAGAGTTGTTGAAGAGGTAGTTGAAGAATATCTGCTATCGTTTGATGTCGATCCCTGTACTGTATCTCTAAAAAATAGGTAGATGGATGCCTTTTAGGCGATCTAAAGGTTGTATCTCTTATCCTTTAGAAATGACTAGTAGAGGAGAACTATTATTTGGTAGCCGAAGAAAAGGAGCTACTATGCCATTGAGATCACTCAGAATCAACATGGTCAAATTGCTGCTTTTGCACAGTCATGTATATGACGAGATTGTGAAAATCCCATGCCTTTAACTAAAGTCTTTATTATCTCAATCAAACAAGTAGATTGCTGAATTTAATTAATGCAGAAATAAATTTCAGAGCATAGCTTTAATCACACAATAGCTGGAAATTAAATAGTGGAAGCATAAAAATTAATTTCACACATACACTGGTAATTACTCCTTCAAATCAGCTTTTCATTCCTTTGAAAAGCTTAGAAGGAAACCTTCACATGCTGCTTAAAACCAGCAGTTGCATGGTTATCGAAATCACCCCGAACTGAGCTTGTATAGCCTGACTGAGAGGTATAGCCTGCTGGAAAAAACCATAAACAACAGAAAACTGCTGTTCGGCATGTCTGTACCACTGGATGGCCTCTCCGTATGACTGTATGGAACTGTACTAACTGCTGTTTCAAACTGTTAGGCTCTAATCCCAACTGATATGAGCACAATACCAGTGGTCGAATGAGAGTCGCATACAAGTGAATACACAAAGACAAGTATATGTGGGTAGAAGAGAATTGCCGAAACTATATATATATGCTGTACACCCTTTTGTATTATCTATATATACGAATATAAAACTGTGGGGAAGTGATAAAGTTTTACCATGTCTCCAATTAAATTCAATGAAAGGGGAGTGATCAAATTTGACCAAGTCACCTATGGATTGTTTACAATCAGATAGAAGATTGATAAAGTGCAAAGTGTAAATTACAATTAAAATACAAGGTCTAACCAAGTTAATTAGGAACTTGGGGACTAGTCTCATCACCCAACCAAGTTGTGCATATGAATGGAACCTTCCTAGTTTCTCACTGCCTTATCTAAACATTCAATTACTAGCTCCATGTATCTAGATAATCTTCATTATAATTTTGAATTGAATGATAGTTAATGAAGCTGACAGCTAGGCAAATATCTGCTTATATCTGCTTGTCATAGGTTCATAGGTTCAAATCCGATTGAGTCCTCCGGGGTAACAGCTGCTATTGTGGCTGGCAGTTGAGCTGCCCTCCATCTGGATGTTTTGAGGTGGGGGGGATCCCACAGGTTTTCAATGGAGAAAAAAACTGTATTCTCTACTTGTGACGACAAGGCAAAAGATGCAATGTTCTAGGCTGCAGCTTTTAGCCTCTGTCTTGTTGTAGTTTCAGTATTAACTGACTTTTTCCTTACATGGGACATTCTTATCTTGTTCTCTTCAGATTCCAACTTTGCTGTGAACTTTACTGTCAAGTTTGTGAAAAATTATTAGTAACTGTGCTATTTGCTGTCAAGTTTGTCAATTTCTTTTGCAAATACATTTCTGTCCTTTCTTTGTCGAACATACAAGATAAGTGTGCAGAGTTCACTTGAAACACAGTGGATTAAAAATTAGACACATGGTTACAGTCCAAAAACGCACTGACATGATACTTATATTTTGTACTATTTTGTTTGTTTGTGTCCCATCTCCCAACTCTTTTCTGAAGAATTTCCACAGAAAAGAGGGGGCAGGAAGAGAGACTGTGGCAGGGTTAGAGGGAAAGAGAGCAAAGTAGAAATGAGTTAAAATGTTTTCTTGAATGATTACAAGGCTGAAAAATCTTCGTGGCTGGAAGATAAAAGTTACACTTTTGACAGTCAGAAAGAGATGTACAGAGAGAGAGAGAGCATAAAGGGAGACTATGGGGAAATGGACGAAGCTAGCCTGGAAAACAATGGCTGTGTAATTGTTAGACGAAATTTCCACCCTCCAATTGAGCTGATAAAACTGTTATAACAGCGATGAAAACTTGGCTAATTCAAGGAGAAAAGCTCCAAATTGTCAAGGAGAAAAGCTTGCTAGCTTCAAGGGGGAGTCCCTAAGGTGATTTGCCGCTGTCCTAAGTCTGATTTTCTGCGTTAAATGACAAAAAACAGCCGCTGTTATGTTTTGGACAGTGTGTTAAAACTGTCCAAAACAAGGGGAAAATATAGTTT
>SNQJ01S0046005.1:124439-153834 GCA_010110895.2 Picea sitchensis
TGAGTTTTAACTGAAGTCTCAAGTCTAGTTCTATTTTCGAACTCAAGTGTAATGCTGAGTTGTAACTGAAGTTTCAAGTCTAGTTCTATTTCGAACTAAAGTGTAATGCTGAGTTGCAACTGAAGTCTCAAGTCTAGTTCTATTTTCAAACTAAAGTGTAATGCTGAGTTAAGTCAAGCATGCTTTCACACCTCTATTTCGAGCCCTCTCCACTTCTCCTATGTTCCTTTATAAGCAGAGGTCGATCCCCTCTCCTCTATACAATTGCTATGCAGGGTAAAGGTGAAGCATTAAAGGCTGTTACACAGAGGTGAATATCAGTCCATTAAAGGCTGCTATATAGAGACGCATATAGAGGCAGCATACCAATGCTGTAGAGGCGCATATAGAGGCAACAAACAGTGCTGTAGAGACAACATAAAGAGGCAGCATAACAGTGATGTACAGAGGTACATATCAGCGCTAAAGAGGCAGCCATAACAGTGATGTACAGAGGTACATATCAGCGCTAAAGAGGCAGCCATATCAGTGTTGTACAGAGGTACATATCAACGCTAAAGAGGCAGCCATATCAGTGTTGTAGATCATCATTTAGAGGCAACATATAGAGGCACATATCAGTCAATTAGAGGCAGTTTTAACAGCCCATATCAGAGCTGATATATCTCAGTCTTTGAAAGCAACTAGGATACATCTATATCAACAAGGTATCTTAGGTCTCTGTCAGGTCAGAGTCAACTTGGCAAGCTCTTTAAGAGTAAAGTTTTCATGGTGGATGTTTGTAAGTGATCTTACATTATTAATGCAATAAAAGACTATCGTTTGCTGGGGTTTTTCTCTCTGTACAGGGTTTCCCTAGGGTATATGTGTTGTTGATGTGCATGCTTACGTATCTACATGATTATTGCTATTCAATTTTGATTCTGTATGATTGAAATGTATTAAGTTGGAATCAAAGTGTTAAAGAATTTAGAAATAAATAATCTGCATAAGAAATCAAGCTCAAAGTTTAACATGGTATCAAAGCTTAGGGTGTGTTAAGCTTGTTGAAGTGCAGTAGCAGGTACACACAGATCCAAGCAAGCTTGATTAAGTTTCCAGTGTGAGGTCCATGGCATCCTCCATTTCAGTTAGGGTCGAGGATAGGCTCGAAGGAGCTGCCAACTTCAATGTGTGGAAGCTCCATACAACAAATATCTTGTAGGAGCATGATCTTGGGCAGTATGTGACCACAGTGGTGGAGGAACCCACTACTAATGCGGGAAGAGCGGTTTTCAGGAAGAGTCAAGCAAAGGCTAAGAGAATCATCTTTGACTTAGTCAAAGACAGTATAATGCCAACGATGACTTCGTTAATGACTGCCAATGATTGTATGGATACCTTGGTGAATATGTATGAGAAACATGCTCCAAGTCAGAAAAGGACACTTAAGCACAAGCTTAAGTATTTGAAGATGGAGAAAGGTGAATCGGTAGCATCTTTCTGTTCCAGGATAACCTAGATCAGAGATCAGCTTTTGGTCACAGGGGTCATAGTGGATGATGATGATTTAGTGCAGGCCATATTTGATGGTCTTCCTTCTTCATGGGAGACCTTCTTATCCAGTGTAAGTGGGAGAGAGATTCAACCCACGTTTGAGAGGTTATGGTATGATTGCCTCCAAGAGGAGAGTCGCACTGCTACCAGGAGCGAGCCAACCAAAGAAGAACATTCAACATTAGCATCAAGATTCAAGGGAAAGAAGAAAGTCACTTTCCAGAAAGGCTCTCAGAGGAAGTCAAACACGAAAGGTATGTTAAAAGGTAAAAGTATTGATACATCTAAGATTAAATGCTTTAGTTGCAATAAGTTGGGTCATTTTGCTAAAGACTGTTGGTATAGGAAGAAATATCCAAGGAAAGGGAACCATCATGCCTCAACTACTGAGGTTGATGAATCCAAAAGAAAACAAAAAAGTCCTTCTAATGAGAAAGAAAATAGAAAATAATATTACCTAGTTTCTGCTTTATCTAGTATAGTTATCACAGGGCCGAAAACTTGGTTAGTAGACAATGGTGCATCAAAGCATATGATAGGGTACAAGGAGATCCTC
This sequence comes from Picea sitchensis, assembly GCA_010110895.2. Classification (NCBI taxonomy): domain Eukaryota; kingdom Viridiplantae; phylum Streptophyta; class Pinopsida; order Pinales; family Pinaceae; genus Picea; species Picea sitchensis. Next base: position 126,532 of record SNQJ01S0046005.1, read on the forward strand.
TAGGATTTCAAGACAAAATCTTTTGCAGAGCAAGTTGAGCTTGGGGATGACAAATGTTACAAGATAGAGGGAGTAGGCTCTATCTCCTTCAGATTGGTATCTGGGGCTAGACTTCATGTTGATGAAGATATGTTCCAGGACTCAAGTATAATTTTCTATCAGTTGCAACCTTTGAGGACAAGGGATATTGGGTGATCTTCAAGGATAGGAAGGCACTACTGTGGGCTAAAGGTAGCCACTTGAGTACAACATAACCCATTGGGATTCGCAGAGGAGGACTGTATGTCGTGATAGGACAGTCAACTCAGGCATTGGCTCATGATGCGACTAGCTCCAGCGAGTTGTGGCACAAAAGACTTGGACATCTTCATTACAAAGCACTTCCAGATTTGCAGAACATGGTATGTGGCATGCCCACTATTTCTCTTAGTAAAAATGAAATTTGTAAAGGATGCATGCTAGGTAAAAATATAAAGAAAGCATTTCCTAGTAGTGACAACAGAGCTCAGGGCATCTTAGATCTGGTTCATTCTGACGTATGTGGTCCCATGTCATCTCCCTCACTCAGTGCTTGTTTGTATTATGTCATTTTTATTGATGATTACTCAAGAAAATGTTGGATATATTTCCTTAAAGCTAAAAGTGACACATTTGATAAATTCAAAGAGTTTAAAGCCTTTATTGAAAAACAGACAGGGAAACACACGAGAAACCTTAGAACAGACAATGGAGGAGAGTTTGAATCTCTCAAGTTTGAGGATTTTTGCAAGTCAACAGGAATCAAGAGACCGTTGACCGTGCCATATAACCCTCAACAAAATGGAGTTGCTGAGAGGAAAAACAGGATAATTTGTGAGGCAACTAAAACCATGATGTTTTACTAGGATCTGCCAAATTCTTTATGGGCAGAAGCTACCTCCACTGTCGTGTATATTCAAAACAGGTGTCCACATGTTATCTTGAAGGACAAGACTTCTGAAGAGGTCTTCTCAGGGATCAAACCTTAAGTAGGGCATCTAAGGATATTTGGGTGTCCAGTTATATTCATGTCCCTAAGGAAAAGAGGACAAAGATGGAACCCTCAGGCAAGAAAGGTGTTTTTGTGGGGTACAGAGAGAACTCCAAGGGTTACATGATATATGTACCAGGTCAGAGGCAGATAGAGGTAAGCAAATATGTGACTTTCCATGAGGAAGTTGCATTCAAGAAATCCAGAGAGCTTCAACAGGAATCAGAAGTAGTTCAACCAGCTTCACCCTCTTCTGAAAATGAAAATTCAGATGATTAGAGGGAGGAACCTCATGAAGGGCCAAGTAATGAGCCCCTAGAACCTGCTGAAGAGTTAGAAAGAACTCTTGAAGAACCTCCAGCCAAAAGGAAGCCAGGGTGGCTTAAAGAAACAGTGCAGGAAGCAGAAACGATAGTTGCTCCCTAAGGAACTTTCAGGGAAAGTAAGAGGCCTCATAGGTTTGGAGGCTATGTTGCAGTGATGAGCAACATCAATGATGTCGAACCTTCTTCATTTGAAGAAGTAGATAAATTACAAGTATGGAGGGATGCCATACTTGAGGAATACAAGTCAATTCTAAAGAATAATGTCTGGGACATTGTGTCGAGGCCAAAGGACAAATCAATGGTCTCTTCCAAATGGATCTATAAGATCAAACATGCAGCTGATGGGAATGTGGAAAAGTTCAAAGCAAGATTTGTAGCCAGAGGCTTCACTCAGAAAGAAGGAATCGACTACGAAGAGACTTTTGCCCCGGTAGCCAGATATACCTCTGTTCAAACTATTATTGCTTTAGCTTCCGTTCTTGGTTGGAAGCCACATCAGATGGATGTAAAAACAACATTCTTGAATGGAAAGATTGAACATGAGGTTTTTGTGTAACAACCAGATGGTTTTTTACTGCATAACAAAGGCACTCATGTATGCAAGCTAAGGAAGGCCTTGTATGGTCTTAAGCAAGCTCCCAGAGTTTGGTATGATAGGATTGATGACTTTCTTAAAAGCTTGGGCTTTCAGAAAAGTGATGCTGATGCGAATCTGTATTTCAAGGTAAGAGGTAACCAACCTGTTATACTAATCCTATATGTTGATGATCTCTTTCTAACAGGAGATGAACGGGCTAATAGCCTGGTGTAAGAGGGAGCTAACCTCAGAATTTGAGATGAAAGACTTAGGCTTGATGCATTACTTCCTAGGATTGGAAGCGTGGCAAAGACAGGGCGAGATGTTTCTGGCACAAGGAAAATACACAGTGGATGTACTAAAAGAGGTTTGGTATGATGGATTGGAAATCCATGTCTACTCCGATGGTTACCAACCTGAGGAAGCTACATGATTCTGATTCAGGTTCAGATTTGGTGGATCCCACCATGTATAGGCAACTGATTGGATCATTGATGTACATGATTTACACCAGGCCAGATATATGCTATGCAGTGATTGCAATGAGTCAGTTCATGACCGAACTGAGACAAAGACACCGAGTGGCAACAAAGCACATCTTGAGATATCTTAGAGGGACCATTACCTATGGTCTGAGATATACATCGAGTGGTGGTTTATTTCTGCATGGGTATGCATATGCTGACTGGGCAGGAAGCCCAGTGGATCGAAAGAGTACTTCTAGATACTGCTTCAGTTTAGGATCCGCCATCATCTCTTGGTCAAGCCGAAAACATGTATCCATTGCACAGAGTACAACAGAGGCTGAGTACATTGCAGCAAGTGATGCTATCAAGGAAGCAATATGGCTCAGAAAATTGGTTTCTGGGTTGTTTGGTGACAAGCTTGAGATGACGGTGGTTCACTGTGATAATCTAAGTTGCATAAAACTGACATATAACCCGATATTTCACGACAAGTCAAAACATATTGACATGACGTACCAATACATCCGAGACTTGGTCCAGAGAAAAACTGTAAAGTTACAGTACATAGCCACGAGCGAGCAGGTAGCTGATATCCTGACCAAGCCATTGCCATTGAGACAGTTTATGCAGTTGAGAGGCAAGCTTGGTGTGGCTGAGAATGACTCCCTTGCTGAGAGGGAGTGTTAAATTTGGCAGCATTGACAATCATTCTCCAATGAGAGGCCATATGGGCCACCCTGAGGCTAGCCAGGGAGATTTGGAGAATCAACCAGTCTTGTGAGGTATTGACAAAAGCCAGGGGAACGTACAACCTCTGTTAGTCAAACCAAAAGTCAGGACGAACGAGATGCTATGTAAGTCTACTGCAAACGTCAGGGGGAACGTACAACCTTTGTGAGCATAGACAATCTAGTGCAAAAGTCAGGGGGAACGTATAACCTCTGTGAGCATAGACAGACTAGTGCAAAAGTCAGGGGGAACGTACAACCTCTGTGAGCATAGACAATCTAGTGCAAAAGTCAGGGGGAATGTACAACCTCTGTGAGCATAGACAGACTAGTGCAAAAGTTAGGGGGAACGTACAACCTCTGTGAGCCTAGTCAAGCCTTGTGAGCCATGAGAAAAAGTCAAGGCATCTAGCAAAAGTTAGGTTGAATATAAAATTCCGATGAGCTAGAAACAAACGATATTCCTAATATTGTAAATGATATAAATGTATTGATCTAGTGCATTGGCATGTGTAGCATTATCCACCATGAAGAGTAATTCGAATTGCCTTGTAAAGAGTCGAGTTGTAACTAAAGTCTCAAGTCTAGTTCTATTTTTGAACTAAAGTGTAATGCTGAGTTGTAACTGAAGTCTCAAGTCTAGTTCTATTTTCAAACTACAGTGTAATGTTGAGTTGTAACTGAAGTCTCAAGTCCAGTTCTATTTTCGAACTAAAGTGTAATGCTGAGTTGTAACTGAAGTCTCAAGTCTAGTTCTATTTTCGAACTAAAGTATAATGCTAAGTTAAGTCAAGCATGATTTCACACCTCTATTTCGAGCCCTCTCCACTTCTCCTCTGTTCCTTTATAAGCAGAGGTCGATCTCCTCTCCTCTACACAATTGCTATGCAGGGTAAAGGTGAAGCATTAAAGGCTGCTACAGAGAGGAGAATATCAGTCCATTAAAGGCTGCTATACAGAGGCGCATATAGAGGCAACATACCGGTACTGTAGAGGCGCATATAGAGGCAACACACAGTGCTGTAGAGACAACATACAGAGGCAGCATAACATTGCTGTACAGAGGTAAGTATCAGCGCTAAAGAGGCAGCCATAACAGTGCTGTACAAAGGTACATATAAGCGCTAAAGAGGCAACCATATCAGTGTTGTACAAAGGTACATATCAACGCTAAAGAGGCAGCCATATCAGTGCTGTAGATCAGCATTTAGAAGCAGCATATAGAGGCGCATATCAGTCAATTAAAGGGAGTTTCAACAACCCATATCAGAGCTGATATATCTCAGTCTTAGAAAGCAACTAGGATACATCTATATCAGGAAGGTCTCTTAGGTCTCTGTCAGGTCAGAGTCAACTTGGCAAGCTCTTTAAGAGCAGAGTTTTCATGGTGGATGTTTGTAAGTGATCTTACATTATTAATGCTATAAAAGAATATCGTTTGCTGGGGTTTTTCTCCATGTATAGGGTTTCCCCAGGGTATATGTGTTGTTGATGTGCATGCTTACGTATCTACATGATTATTGCTATTCAGTTTTGATTCTATATGATTGAAATGTATTAAGTTGGAATCAAAGTGTTGAAGAATTTAGAAAGAAATAATCCGCATAAGAAATCAAGCTCAAAATTTAACATCCTGTAGGGTTAGGACAGGAAATATAGACAAGAAATAGAGAGAGAAACTGTTCAAAAGATCAATATAAACCACAATGAACAACAAGGAAAACGACTAATCTTATTGCAAAAATTCACAAAATACCATCAAGAAATAAGGTTGGAATGCAAACACAAAATTTCTTTATTGATAGACTTGCACGAGGGTTGGTTGCGCCACAATTCACATGTCTACAACCGGTACGATGATCACTCTGCTCAATGAAGAGTAACTAGATTAAGAACGATAGAGAAGAATGGGAGAGAGAAAGTATGCTAGTTGCTGCAATAATCTGACCAATAACCAGTGAAGACTATCCAATATATAGGAGAGGAGTGTGAAGAAAATAGGAGTTAATGCACATGAGGGAATAAGTGTGAGTGAAAAATTTAGGAATTAATGCGCATGAGCGAATAAGTGTGAGTGAGTAATGCGTATGGGTGAGTTATGAGTGAAAGTGTATGTGCATGGTGAGTTAAATAATGGCTAAGATGCACGGAGGATAATTTTATCTTTCCAATGCATGTTAGATTGCTAAATTTGGCCAAGGGATGAGGGAGTTATGAGTTAAAGGGAAATTCACCTTGTTTTTTAGGGATTTCCTAAAATTTAGGAATTTTGCATTTAAAAACAATTTAGGGAGAATTTTTAGAAATTGATTGCATGGAAAGTGAGAATATGAAAAGTGAGAGGAATAGAGTGAGAAAAATTAGCCTTGAGTGGCTGAACGTTCTCCAGAAAATGCCACCTCACCCATGCATCACCTCTTTAGTTTAAATAATTCTCATTTAATGCATAAGCCTTGGAAAATGCACCCCTGGTCCATGATGCCATGTAGATGCCACATCATCCCGATACTTTGCCAAATGTCGAAATCTGAGCTTGCCACTTGTCATTGCTGGAGATGATGATGACTGCTAAAAATAGAAATTTCCAAAAGTAGCCATTCGCTCCCAAAAATTTGAAACTTGTCGAAACTGACCCAAACTCTCCACAAATGCTCAGAATGACTAGGAGACCACCATCATGTGTCTATTGCTAAAAATAGACAATGCTAAAAGTAGAAACTCCTCGCATGTCCATGATATTATACTCATTGCATTCGATTTTCCACAAGGAATCTGAATTCACAATCAGAATCGATATGCGAGCCCTGGTGCTGAACTTGCTAAAAATAGAAATCTGTGAAAAATCATCCTAGGAAAGGTCCAAAAGACTCAAAATGTTTCAAGGATCCATAATATGCGCTCAGAATCTGAATCTAGGGCCTGGAACTCAAACTACTAAAAATAGAAAGTTCTTGCTTGTCATCCGGAAAAGTGCTATTGGGCCTAGAATCATGCAAAGACCATCCATGGATGCTGAAAACTACTCCAAACTGTCAAGAGACCCTCTCAAGTCGTCTCCTGAAAAGTAGCAACACCTATTGTATGTAGACAACTCTCTCAAATGCATGGGAAACCAAGCTAGCTCTAACTCTGAACAAAACAACCATGTACCGATCATATACCTATCTCTGATGGGAACCAACCTCTTGCTCAACACAAGTGCTAAACTCTGGGAGAATTTTAGAATGCTAGCCAAAATAGTGCATGCTGACTCTTAACCCTCAAGATTTCCAAGGGTGGAAATCTAGGGGTTAACAATGGCGAATCAAGGGAACGGGATCCCCCTGTGGGATGTCGAGAACCATATGAATCTCTGTGTTTGTTAAAATGATGCTTTGTGAGAACTCTATAAGATGTACCAATGATGCTATGAAAATATATGTACCAAAATATACCCATGTAAATGTGTGGAAGGAAAGAAGGCCCTGTAAGCTGACAAAGAATATTCTGTAAGCTGATCTGTGATACCAAAGCCTATCCAATGGGCCATGGAGTCAAATCAATATAAATCCTCCCACTGAAACACGAAAACACAAGGTGTCTCATTCGAATCCGCTACTTGCTACCACCCAATATGTACACTCCTCCCTACGGTAAATATGCTGACGTTGACATAAGGGAGAGAGTCACTTCATCAGATGTTAATAATGTAACACCTGTGAAGTCGAAGGTACACCACCACCAATGACGATGGGTCCTAAGGTACAAGCACAACCTGTCACTGTGAAAGATGTTCCGAGGTTGAACAATGACGAGGATCATCGAATCAAGGCCCAATGATACTTAGCCTTGTCGGATGCGAGATAATCACCAATGAGGCTAACAACTACCGAGGTGCTCTACTTCTGGGTCATCCTTAGATAATGTGTTGAAGTCGATACAGGATGACCTGCTGAAAAGAAGAGCAATGATGTCTCTCTTCCCTCAACGCGAAGTGATGAATCATGACTCGAGAAGATCAAGATTAAAGAACCAAGTACTACATCCCTATTTGCTGGATGAGGGGGATAACTGACTCAAAGCATAGGACTTAGTGATAAGAGACAAGGAGATAAGACATAAGAAGACTCAAGACACCCCTATGTCTCCTCAAAATACCCATCCTAAAGGCTCAATGCTTCGGGAACAATGACAAAATGGGACCCCCATCCAGACTCACTCTAATTATAGACACAAAGGCTCTACATGTGAAGTATTTGACATACAAATTTTATCCTAGGAATAGCAGTTATGGAAAACTATTTGTTTAAGAAAAGAATAACATGGTGTTTCAACAGTAACAAGCATGAATGCATGAGAGCCGAAACTCTTGGCATCTACCTGCTGAAATACCTCCATCATTCTGAGCTCAATTGGGTCATGGTGAACTCTGATATCCAAGCTCTGATCAATCTCAGGATCCTGAAGAACAACCTTGGGATGTGGAATAGTAGGCAAAGTGTAAGGGACGTCATCCTCCGGTTGAACCAAAAATGGCTTATCCTGTTGTAATGGTATCTTATCAATCTGTTCCTAGACTACTGCTGTGATAGGCATGGATGAAGCCTCTGCTAAGATGGGCACGGATGAAATCCCCTATTGACTGATCTCTACGTGGTTAACCTGTGGTTTCTCCTCTAGAAAATTTTCATCCTCTTGAAAATTTTCATCTTCACTAATGGGAGGAACCAATGAACACTCTTGAGTATTCAAATCTTTACCTTCAACTTCTTGGAACTTTGTATGTGACTCAAGTGGTGCAACTATTGGTTCTGGATCATCTAAAATTAGGATATCACCCTCCTGTTCATCTCTGGGAACTTGATATGGTGCAAGTTGCGGTTCATCTTCAATAACACAGACTTCTTGCACTTCTGTAACAACTAATGGTTGAAGATCATCAAGTGGAGTTACCTTCAGTAGTTGGTCTGGGACATGGATCAGAGGGAGTTCACAGGTTGCAAGATAATTTCTTTCTAACTTGATAGCGACAACTTTTGCTTCCTCTAGATTTTGTGGGTCTTCATTCCTGAGAAAAACACCAAAAGTACCATCAAATGCCTCAAGATAAAAAATCAAAGCAACAACTTCGTTAGGCCTTACTCTGTTAGGAATTCGATTGTAAAATTTGGAAAAACGAGCGTTAAATTGGAAAATAGTTTCACTTTCATGCTTCTTAATAATTGAAAAAACTGTGCATAAGAAGAAAACGTTATGTGTATTTGCCCATCTCTCAATGAATTTCTCTTGAAAGGAATCCCATCCATCAATGGAAGCATAAGAGACTTGTACCATGCTCATGCCTCGCCCTCGAGGGTTGACACACACATCCTCATCACCATACCCTCATGTTCCACATCAAAATCGCCCACCAATTGCAAAAATTTAGCCAAGGAATTGAAACTGAAAGATTTTCTTGTGTAATTTCCCCCATGGAGTAGTCCCTATATCCTGTAGAGTCGCTAGGTGAGCAAAGTAAAATTAAACAATTGAAGTAAAAACTCATCGAATGTTGTTTACCAAGGCTTGCGTTCCCCGACAATGACGCCAATTTATTAGCACAAATTTCCACCCTCCAATTGAGCTGATAAACCTGTTACAACAGCGATGAAAACTTGGCTAATTCAAGGAGAAAAACCCCAAATTGTCATGGGCTAGACCCCTCTTCGTTTGGGCTAGTGCTTTCTAGCTTCAGGGGGGAGTCCCTAAGGTGATTTGCTGCTGTCCCAAGTCTGATTTTCTGCGTTAAATGACAAAAAACAGCTGCTGTTATGTTTTGGACAGCCTGTTAAAACTGTCCAAAACAAGGGGAAAATATAGTTTGTTTGCTTGGAGGCACACAAAATATAAATGAGAAATAGGGAAAAAAACTGCTCAAAAGATCAATATGAACCACAATGAAGAGCAAGGAAAGCGACTAATCTAATTCCAAAAATTCACAAAATACTATCAAGAAATAAGGTTGGAACGCAAACACAATTTTTTTATTGATAGGCTTGCAGGAGGTGCCGCAATTGAACTTTGCTCACTTATCCCAAAGAAGAGTAACTAGACTAAGAACGAGAGAGAAGAATGAGAGAGAGAAAGTATGCTAGCTGCTGCAATAAGCCGACCAATAACCAATGAAGACTATCCAATATATAGGAGAGGAGTGTGGAGAAAATAAGAGTTAATGCGCATGAGGGAATAAGTGTGAGTGAGTAATGCGCATGGGTGAGTTATGAGTGAGAGTGTATGCACATGGTGAATTAAATAATGGCCAAGATGCACAGAGGATAATTTTAGCTTTCCAACTCATGTTAGATTGCTAAATTTGGCCAAGGGATAAGGGAGTTATGAGTTAAAGGGAAATTCTCCCTATTTTTTAGGGATTTCCTAAAATTTAGGAATTTTGCGTTTAAAAACAATTTAGGGAGAATTTTTAGAAACTGATTGCATGGAAAGTGAGAATATGGAATAGAGTGAGAAAGATTAGCCTCGAGTGGCTAAAATTTCTCTAGAAAATGCCACCTCACCCATGCACCACCTCTTTAGCTTAATTAATTCTCATATAATGCATAATCCTTGGAAAATGCGCCCTTGGTCCATGATGCCATGTAGATGCAACATCATCCTGATACTCTACCACATGTCAAAATCTGAGCTTGCCACTTGTCACTGCTAGAGACAACGATGACTGCTAAAAATAAAAATTTCCAAAAATACCCATTCGGTCCCAAAAATTTGAAACTTGTCGAAACTGACCCAAACTCTCCACAAATGCTCGAAATGACTAGGAAACCACCATCATGTGTCTACTGCTAAAAATAGACAATGCTAAAAGTAGAAAGTCCTCGCATGTCCATGATATTATACTCATTGGATTCGATTCTCTGCAAAGAATCCGAATCCACAGTTAGAATCAACATGCAAGCCCTGGTGCTCAACCTGCTAAAAATAGAAATCTGTGACAAATCATCCCAGGAAAGGTCCAAAAGACTTAGATTGTCTCAAGGATCCATAATATGTGCTCAGAATCTGAATATGAAACTGCTCAAAATAGAAAGTTCTTGCATGTCGCCCAGAAAAGTGCTATTGGACCATCCATGTATGCTCAGAACTGCTCCAAACTATCAAGAGACCCACTCAAGCCGTGTCTCCTGAAAAGTAGCAACACCTACTGTATGTAGACAACTCTCTCAAATGCATGGGAAACCAAACTAGCTCTAACTCTGAACAAAACAACCATGTACTGATCATATGCCTATCTCTGATGGGAACCAACCTCTTGCTCAACACAAGTGCTAAACTTTGGGAGAATCTTAGAATGCCAGCCAAAATAGTGCATGCTGGCTCTTAACCCTCAAGATTTCCTAGGGTGGAAATCTAGGGGTTAACAGTAATATGTTGACCACACACTGAGTTTTGCTAATTATTTTGAAATTTTTTATGGCCATTTGATTTTTTTTGAATAGCTAGTTGGCAATATAAAATTCACCATATGAGGAGGTTATTATGATTACTGTCATATTCATTTACTTTTAAAAATTCTAGATGGTGTTATTTATTCTGTGATAGACATCATTATGTGCTTGAAAGGTTGTAGACTTTCTAATTGCATGGTTTGCAGCGACTATGAAGGTAATCTGAGGTCACCCAATACATATTGAAGTATTTCAATTAGCTCTGTTGCAATTATGCTGTTTTGTTCATAAAATTTCTGCTAAGCATCTGAGTCTTGTGCAAATTGATTTCTTATGATAGAAATACATGTCTCTTTCACTATACACAGTTTCAGATAAGAGTGAAGGGAGCGACAGTGAACCTGGAATGTCAGAGGAGGAATTCCTTATTCAGGATGAAATTTGCAAGTCTCGCCTCCAAGGCATCAAGCGAGTAAAGTTCTATCTCTGATCCTGGTTTCTAACAAGAATTCTGATTGCATGTATGCATAGAAGGACAAGCTTCCTATTCAGAAAACATATTGTCGTTTGTATTTCCGGAGTGCTTGTAGGTCAGATAGATAAAAATGCATGTGTTGGCTTTGGGTTAATGATGTAGTATCTAATGCTCTTATGCCTTGTAGAACTGCTTTCTAAAGTAGCAACCAATGACTTGATTGCTTCAGTTAATCATCTTTATCTGGGAGTGTTGAAGGCTGGTTTGTCATAAGTGGGAGCTTGCTTGAAAGTTTGAAACTTATAGAAATTTCTTTTATGGTGATTGTTACAAGGAAGAGGACGCAGCACTTAGAGAGAGGGACCGGTATGAATTGGAAAAAGGCAGGCATATGCGTGAAATAAAGCGTATAAGAGATGAAGATGGTTCACGGTTTAACCATTTTCCAATTTTGAACCATCGATATGCTCTGTTAAACCTTCTTGGGAAGGGAGGCTTTAGTGAAGTGTACAAGGTAGACTTCTTTATTATTCACAGGTTATTGAAATTAATTGTATTATATGCTTCTGTTTTACATTATTGATTGGTTTCCACGGGACCATAAAATTAAATTTTTGCATTGCAAAAAATGAGGTAGTCTGAAAACATATTAGCGGTCAAAATTATTGCCACTGTTGCTAAATGTTTACAAATGGTGTTTGGTATCTCTTAATTGTTGCTTTTGTTCCTTTTTTTCTGTGTTTGTTCCTTGTTCCTTATCTAGGACTAGTTGAAGAAAGAACTGACGAAAATGGATGGCTCAAACAGGCATATGACTTGGTGGAGTATAGGTATGTAGCATGCAAGCTTCATGGATTAAATGCACAGTGGAGTGAGGAAAAGAAACAGAGTTATATTCGCCATGCAATTCGAGAATACAACATTCACAAGACTTTGGTGCATCCACATATTGTGCGACTTTGGGACATTTTTGAGATTGATCACAATACATTCTGTACTGTATTGGAATACTGCAGTGGTATGGCACTATTTCTTTGATCATTATGCTAAAGCTGTTGGCATTGTTCTTCCATTTGTAATTTGTTCAAATTTTGCAATTATTGTTTAACAGTCAGCTAAATGCAGTGTAGGTTCTAACATAATTAGATACTATTTGCAGTGGGATTCTGTGATGCAGCATGTTGGATTTTTTCCTTTTTCATTTCTAAATTCCAACCATAGTTCAAAAGGAGAATATAAAATCCATTTAATTAACATATTTCATTTTGCACACTTGAAAATTCAGTCTTCTTTTTTATGTGCAAAATGAATCTTATATATCATTGCTAAACAATAAAGAATATATCAAGGCTAGATATGATTATACAGATTTATCTTCCCTGTATAAGTAAAGAGAGTTGGCATATCCACCTTGGCCCTGATCTGAAGGGAGTATACATCTTTTCTGAAAAGTCAATTCTGCTGAGATCATAACTTCTCTACATTTGGATAGAGCTCTCAATTTCAATGGACTATGCAGAACTAGATTATATTTCTGGGTTTTGTTGCTCTTGCGGATTCACTCCCAGAATTGAAATTGCTCCTCAATCAAGTTTCAAATGGATTTCTATGTTTGACCTAGCAAAGTGCCTAATTCTATATTTTTTCTTCAATCTTAGGTGGAATGAAAGAAAATGCTGTAAGGAATTGCATCCACAGAATTCTTGGATGGTTTACCCTGAGTTTTGAAATGAATCTTAGCTCCTATGCATGTGATAAGCCTGAAAGAATAAAATTTCTAATTCTCTCTCGTTTAATTTCTGGAATGTCGATTTCTCTGAAAATGGTTGAGTCTGCTATTCATTCTTCTTTGCTTCTTGGTTTCTTGCCTAAGAAGAATGAGCTTATTTGACCCTATAATGGACTTTCTAGTTCCAAACTTTGTATTAGAGTCAGTGTGACCAGAACTTCTTAATCATTGGGTTTTCTTCCCTTGACTTGGACTTCAAATCTCCAATATGCCTGATCACGAAATCTCAATTTTGACCGAAGTGACAGGACACGTCCCTTAGGCGGCTTGTGTCCGTATCCCATGTATTAGACACATGACATGCTAGGATATGTGTTCGAAACGTGTTTGGCTTGTGTACTAAAATAGGACATGTCCCAAACATGTGTCGGACATGTGTCCTAGACATGTCTTGATGTGTTTGTCACAGTCTCGGATTTGGACTTTGGCTCGGTAAGAAAATGAAATACTTCAAGGCAAATGAGAGCAACTGATAATAAGCAAATGGAAATATTGTAGACCAGTGCCAAATGAAAGTGCGTATTGGTGCAAGATAAATGTAGTGAAGTGTTCTTGGTAAGTTTTATGTAAGTTAATTGAGTGAGGTGGACCGATAGTGCAAATCCACTCACAATTGCAGGAGATTGTAAGCAAGAAAATGAAAGATCTAATCTATCATGTGTTTCCTTTAAACTATTATCCCTCAAATGGGTACAAGTGGAACTGCAAGGACTTCCAACGAGGAGAGAACGAATCTCAAAGTATCTCCCTGAACTCACAAACAATTTGATGGTATGGATCCTGAATTGAGCAATAAACAATAATAATAATAATCTAATTTTAAGGTCACAGCCAAGCCAGAAACCAAATTGGTGTATAAGACCCCCTTGTTTGTGGGAAAAGGTTTTTCCTAATTATACTACTCCGCACAAATCAAGTCCCTTTTTGAATCATGCCAAGATCAAGCAATGCTTGCGAGGCCAAGAGCATAATAGGCTCCTGATGGGGAAGGTTTGTTACTTTGCAAAAATTGAAATAACTTGAAATGAACTTGAAAAATGAAAACTAAGCTAACTAATCTAAAGCGGAAAGTAAATGTTTTGGTGTGTTGTGGGTTCGTTGTAGATTTATTTTATCTTGTTAAGTTAGAAAAATTGGACACATGCAAAATGAAATGAAAAAATGAGACAATCCCCCCGTGGGTAGGGGGGAGGGGGATGTGGGGGCTAGTGGTTTTCCCAGTAACTCTTTAAGTTACAATCTTTAGAAGAGAAGGTTTGCTATCCTTTTATAATCCAAGGACCAAGCAAACTTACAAATTAATTAGAAGAAATGACAAGGATGAAGGAGAGGCGCTCCAGGAGGTCCTAGATGCCTTGGATCCGCAGACATTGAGCAGGGCTTCCTCCTAGCTGTTTGTCAAATCTGCAAAAACAGCAAGCTAATTGGATGGAAAGATGCCCAAAATGCTTTTGAGACAGCCTGTAAAAAGTGTTAGTCTTAAGTCAAAAATTACCAAGTGAAAGTTAGGCAAAGGTTAGCAAAAAATGACCAAGAAAGCAAGCATAAAACCAACTTTCTTAGTGGCTTTTGTTTGCTGTTTGGAACAGCAAACAAATAGGCACTAAGATTGCCAAATATGTAAATTAAAGCTCTCGAAATAAATCTACCTTTTAGCTTTAAGGTCTAGCTAGAAAAATTGCTAAAAGATGACTTTTTATGCTAGATCTACTTTGAATGATAAAAACTTTAAATGCAAAGTATAGACTGCATGCAAAAGTAAGATCTACTTGAAATTTATAATTAAAATTTAGATCTACTTGCATGCAAAGGAAAGTAACCAAGAAATCTTTTAATTTTATGAAAGAGAGAAAGAGAGGCTTGAAGATTAGGAATCCTTGGGCTACGGTGTCTCCCGGTGAAATGCTGGGGGACTACGTTCTCAAGAAGCTTGAAGTTTGTGGAAGGTTGCACTAGGCTAGTCCAACCACCTCTCCAAGCATGAGGACCTGTAAAACTTAGAAAACTTGCAAAAAACTTGTTAAATATTTGGTGTCACCTACAAGAGAGGCTTAGATAATATGTTAATCAACTGAAAATACATATAAATCTTATGCCGCTAATGTAATTGATTAATAAGATCTAAGAAGTAAACTAACTTATTAGATCCTATCCTACTGGGTGATAACACCCCTTCAAAGACCAAATTAACAAATTAAATGCAAGAAACTAAGCTAAAGTTACCTCATATACTTAGTACAAGACATCAAACATCCACACAAAAGATGCAAGCCACCTTCTTGACCTCCAAATCCTTTCTTTATTCCATTAAAAGTATCACAATGTTAGTACAATAGCAAGCTCATCCCAAACTCTCATTAACCATATGAGGGAGAAGAGACTTCAATATATACAAAGAGGGGCACATTTCCCAAGGATGGAGGGTGCACATCCCAAGGTAGATGATCTAAGTGGATGGACAGATCAAGGCCACCTCTCCAGCAAAGTGAAGGTAAGGCGACTTAACTGAAAGGTAAGTGAGTGTTAGTGAGAGAGGGTGCCACCTCTCAAGAGGAAGGTGCGCCTCTCCTTGGGATTGGTGCCCTCAAGGAGAGTGCGCCACCTCTCAAGAGAGAGGGCACACCTCTCCTTGGGATTGTCACCAAGTCTGCTTAACTCATCACTCAACTCTCCCTTACTTGTTGTCAACGCTCACCAACAACCAGTGAGGCTAAGTGAACTAAAGACAAGCCAAAAACATGTTTCCAACATGTTTCTTTAAAAACATGGAGCTGATTTATTCACCTTTTTGAGGAAATAATTGAGTTTTATGAGTAAACGTCAATTATTTCACTCGAAAAGGGGGTGCAAGGGTAAACAAGGTATTCTGGGTTAGAAAACGATACCCCCAAGGTGTATAACACCTCCTTGTACCACGTATTTAATTATTACATGAATTTACAAGGTAAAATCCCGTTTTACGAGAAGTTTTACATTTTATTAAAACAATTAAAAAATCCTAGTGGGAGCTAATGCATGTCCATAAGACTCTAGCCTAATGATTAGCATGGTAATATACATTTGATACTAGACTCAGACAGAACACACCAAGGCCTAGCCATTAGGACATACTCCAGCTTTGGCGGAAATGAGTGAAAAAACTTATAAAATTATAAGTCGCTGAAAAAGGAGGTATAATTAACCAAGTGAAAAAAAATAGTCTAGAGTTATGCACTAATGACCAAGTTTTGGGGAGCTGAGTGTTTTACATACAAAAGACCTCATGCTAACTCATTTTATTACAATTCCCCCATGGGGGTATGGAACATGCATAAAGAAGAAGAAGAAGAAGAAGAAGATGATGATGAGAGACAATAATGCCCTACAGGACTTCTAAACTTTGAATTTTGAACAAGTTCCTTTTTCAATCTTTGTGGTTCATTCATCAGCCCTTCTTTAAGTCTGATGTTTTGATATGGCTCGACAGGAAATGGATAATTTACCCAAAAGGTCACAGTGTCCAAACTAATGCTCTGATATGGCTATGTAGCATACTATGAAGAATTTTGAGGTTCCTAAGGCTGCCCAACAAGTCTGTCCTTGACCTCTTGTTGGGCACTGTTTTCAGGGTTGTTCAAATCTGATTTAGGACTGTTTTAGGACAGCCACCAAGTCTGGAATTTCTGCCCACTGAATCTGCCCTTAAGCTTGTGATTTTATGCTCTTTTAATGCCTCTTTGTGAAGGGGGTTTAATTAGGATAGTTTTGCTGTCCAAGTTAGCTCTTACACATGCATTAAAACATAAAATACTCCTCTAGGATCTTTACACCTAAATGCTGAAATAAAAGAATGCAAACCACAAGATTTTTACACATGTATTTTTGGTCAACATGACCCTGGAAAAACCCCCATGGGGAAAACCAGTTGGAAGATTTTTTTTATTATGGAGATCTCAAGCTATAATAGCAACAAGGAAAAAATAACAGGTGTTCACAGGGGCAGTCCCCAGTGGGGGCGGGGGGCCAGTCCCCACGTCCGGGGCAGAGAGACTCAGGGGGTGTTCCCCCAAATCCCCCAGAGCCCAGCGGGGGACTTCAGGGGCGACTCACAAGGTGGGAGAACCCCAAAGGGGAGACACACAGGCGTCCCCATAGAGACTCTGGGAGATACCCCAAATTTGTTTACTTGATAAGACTTAAAAAATTAAAATTAAAAACATATATGTGCTCACAGAGGCTCCCCTAATGTCAATGTTAAATTCTTAAAATTAAAAGTGCTTCCTTTATCTTTCATTGTTTATCAGCACACTTAGAACATTAATTGTTTTGAGATGTTTGAGAGTGGTTCACCAACCTCATTGGACTTCATATGGAGAAAGGTAGAGATTTGGGTCCCATTCAGATTCAGTAGACTTAACGGTTTTTTTGGGATTTCAAGATTGGCAAGTTGCAATGTTTTCACTGGATTCTATCAAGTATGGTATGGAACTGGCATTTAATCTAGACCACCAAGCCCTCTATATATACCCCAATGTTGGTGGTGTTGATTGTTAACTCCTTTGTCATGGCCTTAGCAAAAAGTAATGCCCTTCACTCAAGCCCGGAGATCATTAGGCATGTTAAGCTTTTCTACCATATTTTAAGGCTAGGATTAGGAAGTTTCATCAAAATTGCGTGTGGTGTCAAAGCGATGTCCCTAGAGGATTGAGATAGAAGCAAAGGTTAGACGAGAGGCAAAGGATGAAAGATGATACTCATGATGTGTATCCCAATATAAGAGATGGTGGAACATTATGCCTTGGCCGAGAGGAATTGGTCACATATAGCTTCATCCATTCTATCAAGGGGAATAGACTTTCCTCTAAGAGAACAGAGAAGCTAGTTGCAGTGCAAAATTCCTTACATCTTGTTCATAGGAAGACACACAGTATCGGAAGGGACCGGCGACGTGATGGGATGTGGATCCAGAGGTTAGTGCACAGATAGATGAGGGGGGATACACCAGATGAGCAACAACATGGTTTGGTTGGTGTGTGTCATTGGTTACTCATGAGAGTGACTATGACTCAGAGATAGATAGTGACATTCCTTTTGATGGTCCTGATGGCTTCTTGCAGGAGATGGATGTAGAGGACGGGTCAATGAGATTGTTTCACACGATGGTCATTTTAGTTATTGTTGAGTATTTGGTTGTAGTATTGATTATTTACTATTTAGTCCCTTTTCAATCTACTAATTATGTTATTGTTGAGATTTATCATTATTATTTTTATTTTAAATTTTTTATATTATTATATATGGCGTCCCCAAGTCCCCATTTCCCAAAAAATCCCTAAAATTTGGGGGAATTTTCGCGTCGTCCCCTAGATCCCCCGCACCCTCGTCCCCCCGTCTCCCCGTCTTGGTGGAACATTGAAATAAACAAAGAGCACGATGCATATGCTAGCTCCTCTCTCAAGCTTAGTAATGGAGTTCCTTGGAATGTGTGCCCCTCTTTCCTTGATGTGCCTGCTAGACGCTTTGCTTGATGCACCTTTTTCTAGCGGAGTTCCTTGAAATGTGTGCCCCTCTTTCCTTGATGTGCCTGCTAGCCTGCTTGCTTGAGCAATGCACCTTTTTCTTTGAGCTTGTGTGCCCCTTGAGCTCTTGCACCCCTTCCTTTGCTTAGTGCGCACTCTTCCCAAGTGCGCCCCTCTCCACAAGTATTGCGCCCCTACTCACAATTGCGCCCCTTCAAGCTCTTGCTTGCGCCCACACACTGGCTTGCGTCCTCTCTTCTCAAGATGGCACCCTCAAGCTTCCTTGTGCCCCTCTCCTCTCAAGAGTGCACCCTTTCTCTCCAAACCCTTCTTCTCTTCTTCTCTCCTCTCCTTCACTCAAATCTCTCAAGTGAACAATGAATGCCCTTTTGCCTCCTTTCTCTCCTTTAGCCTCATCCTTAGGCTAACCTAGGAAACCAATGGCCAAGATTAGATCTAGGCAAAAACTCCAATCAATGGTGGAGATTTAATCTCCAAAATGACTTAAGTCTCCTAAGTCACTTTATGTTATTAAAGTCACTTTGTGACTTAAGTGAAATAAAGTCACTTTGTGACTTAAGTGAAATAAAGTCACTTTGACTTTATAACATAAAGTAAAATGGCGAGGGTCAAATATTCCCCCCTTTGAGTTAGACACTCAATAACTCAAGGGGACCACTTTCCAAGGTACCCAAATCTCAACATAATCATCTTGTCATTGTGAGTTATCAACTTTAGTCTACTTTTTTCTCTTGATACCATTCTAGAGACACCCAAATTCTTCAAAATTCTCATTGTTGGAAATCACATAACAGAGTTGAAAATGTTAAAGCTTTCATTCAATTCTAGCTAATACATCCAATAATATTAGGATTATAAGACATGGAACACATACTTGAAAATCACCCAAAGGAATTTAGCACAGTGAAATATTCAATTTCTTCCAATGGCAAGAATATAATAGAATTCTATTAAAATGTCTGCAAGTCAACTGGCCTATGGGATGGAGTAGCGTACATATCATGCCGCATTTCTTTTACAAATGAAAGAAAGAAAGAGAAATGTTGGGGGGAGATGATATCCATATGTGGATAGCGGTAAGTGTAACGTTACTCATTAGGGATCTATCCCCAAAGGTGGGTCATCTACTCTGATTATGGTGGTTGTTTACAGCTCTTCTCTGATGCACATCATGCTTATAGTTCTTTGCCGTGTGTTCTATGTGATTCTCTTGGAATGTTTCTCCCCAACCACTGTTTTCTAGTGCTGATTCCTTCCTGATATGGCTACATGCCTCATGATTAAGTGGGAAGTGTTTGCTTGGTCTCCTCTCCTTTTCCATATACTAGGCACGTCCTCCTCTCCTATTGATCCTTGGCTTCCTTCCATCTCCCTGTCTGACATCATAGTTTATGTGAGCTAGTTCTGATTTGTGCCAATATCTGTTTTTCTTTCCATGGGATGGTTAATCTCAAGGACTCCCGAGTTTTAATTTCTCCATCCAGGTTAGAATTCATGTAATACTGCTGCCTTTTTTTAGTGTTTCTTTTCCATTTGTCTCTCATGTAGAATTCTTATAAGCAAATTTTCAGCTCCTTTTTATCTACCAGCCAGCTTTCTTTTGCTACATTCCAACTGTCAAACCACTTTTTACATTGAATTTTCCAAGTATTTTTCCTTCATTTTAAGACCTCTTGGCTGTTTTTGCTGGGTATCCTGTAATACTGGCTTTCCCTACATCAGATAGCTCTCTAACTTAGAATCCCTGCAGACTATCTGAGTGATGAGTTGTTTTGCTGTCAGGATATCTGTTGTATGGCAAGAAGCCTGAATATCATCATCTGATTGAAAGAAAACTTGAGGAAATGATGCGATACAATTTTCTTTGTTTATGCAAGTAACATCAACAGGTGAATCTTTTAATAAAAAATTGACTGAAATATTTCATCTTTTTTTTGTACTAAACATATTATCGCTATTGTGCATCAGATGCCAATTTGAAATGGATCTGAAATACATTATAATCTCAGTCTAAGTACCAATCCAAGTGAAGGGGTTAAGTTTTGAGCTTTAAAATCAATACTTATTTTAATTTGTTATTGAACCTTATAATAAGATCTATGAACTTATTTCATAATGAAAATTCATTTGTATCATGGGTCATGATGGCAGGCTGTTATGCTCATATATTGTGTTTGTTCTCCTCAATTGTTATCAATAGAGAAAAAACTAAAAGTAGTCCTAAATTGCACAATTCGAAACTGTCATCATTAAGAAACAAGTTGCTTGTATTTTTTTTCAATGTATTTTATTCTAAGACTATGGGATGCTTAGTGGGATACAGTGCAGTCTTTATAGTGATCAATTTTTTCAGCTCTACTGAAATTTGTCTGTTATATGCTGCATAGGGAAAGATCTCGATGCAGTCCTCAAGGTAACACCAGTTCTATCTGAGCGAGAGGCAAGGAGCATAATAGTTCAAATATTTTCAGGCCTTGTTTATCTAAACAAAAGACCACATAGGATAATTCATTATGATTTGAAGCCTGGAAATGTCCTCTTTGATGAAGTTGGTGTGGCAAAAGTTACCGATTTTGGTCTCAGTAAAATAGTTGAGGATGATGTTGGTTCACAAGGCATGGAACTTACTTCTCAGGGGGCTGGGACATATTGGTGAGATTCTTCTCCCTTCTGAATCTTCTTATTTGTTTTTAGCAATCCTTTTCACTTTTAGTTGTTAACAAAATCTTCGTTTATCATTGCTTCCTTATATTGTAAGGTGTTAATTCATTGCTGCAATATATTCCATAATAAATTTTGGGCCTTAACATGTTTTTCAGTTTTTGAGTCCCTCTCTGAGTTTATGTATTTCCTTATTTCTGATGGTCATGTTTATTAAACAAGATTTTTTCATAATCAGAATTGTTCACCGTCATTTGTTTAGGTGTTTACTGGAATGATGTCTGAAACTGCTTTGCAACTTTCACTTATAGTAACCATCTGCACTTATGACATGCCCAGCTATGCTGGACATGTACTGCTGAGAAAACAGAGATTGCCATGTTTGATTCACGAGGGTTTTGTCATAGTCAACTTATGCAATCTAATTCTGTCATTTCAAATTTCTTCCAAGGATGGATTTCACATGGTTTAAAAGTATATGGTATTTGTTCTGTGTATGGTACTTGTTCTGTGGATATGGAGACTCTCTCTTGGATATGGCACAAGAGAGAGAGTCTCCATATCCACAGAACAAGTACCATACACAACTGCAGCAGCTGCAACCGCACTACTCTCTTAAACTTGCACCATACTTAGCAAGAATATCACCAAGAATATCACTTAGAGAGAGACCAAGACCAAGAGATGACCATATGCCCTTATTCCTCCGTGCAGCTGCAGTTGCAGTTGCAACTGCAGTTTTCCACAAGACTTGCGCTCTGACTGGGTGTACAAATGAGCTAAAATGTCCTCTATTTATATTAATCTGTCCAGTGACTTTTCTGGTTGGGCTGACCTGACTTTCTGGTAATTCTATTTTTTGTTTATCTTTTTCCTATGGAGCCGACTTGTCTTTGTAGAAGATAATACACTAATATTATTTACTCTGCGAGGCCGACTTGTCTTCTAGGATTTTCACACATCTGTTTAGGGTTTCCCTTGCTTCCATAATATTCCATTCTAGTCAAAGGTTACACGTGGAGGTTAATACCTCCCGCAACTACCGTAACATCAACACATCTACCATTGGCTGATAACAAGAAGTCTTTGCAAGGTTAAATGAGAGTCTGTCATGGTACCAGAACCTCCTAACTGCCATATCTCCCTCCTTCCTCTTATTTTCGTTGTAACTGTCTAAGTTTGGTTGAGACCTTGGGTCTGTGCAAGGAAGGGAGAAAGGAGAGGAGATACTTGGACTTGGTCTAGCATTTGATGAGAAACTAATTGGAGGTGTCATCTGAGATCTACCCATCCCTCCAACTTCAAACTTTGTTCTAGCTCTCTTAGTATTTCGGTCTTTGATGACTTGCAAAGCAACTTCCATTTCAACTGTGACTTCTGCAAGGCAACCATAGAAAACAATGGCATTTTTGCACACAACTCTAGCTAGGTGGTGTTTCAGCTTGTTTATGCCCCCATACATAGTAGTGGGACATTATTTGCACTTTACTTGATGGTCATCATTTGGAACCACCTGAACATAATGTTCCCATACCTTATCAAGAGGCCTTTTACCTTTGAACTTAGGTGCCATGGATGAGAATCTGGATTGGCAAAATGTATGGTAGAGTTAGTAGCATGGTGGTCTAGACTCTACAAGTCTGACATCATTTAAAATTTTAATTCTTAAATTTTAATTTTAATTGTTAAATTTAAATTTTTTATAGCCATCCCATAGGCCTGTAGGATGCTGTCTCAGCCCACAAGCCTGTGGGTAGAGATGCCATCCTGTAGGCTTCTAAGGAAAAGATGATATCCTATAGGATTGGAGGATGCCATCTCAACCCATAGGCCTGTGGCCTATAGGATGCCATCTTTGCCTTACAATCCTGTAGGATGGCTTCTCTACCCACAAGCCTGTGGGAAGAGATGGCATACTTTAGGCCCTTCAGTATAGACTGTAAACTAAAAAAACACTAAGTTACTAAACTAAACAATTGCCCACTTACATGAACTTTGAATGCTCATAATCTGAGACAATGCCTGTTAACCCCTAGATTTTCTCACTTGGAGATCCAGAGGGTTAAGAGCCAACGTGTAATTTTTGGTTGAAATTCAAAAAATTGACCCAGATTGAGCATTTGTGTGAGGCAATGGTTGGTTGCCATGGAAGGCAGGTACATGATCAGTGTAGTGGTGGTTTTTGCTTTAGAGACAAAGTTGGCACAATTTTCCATGGATTGGAGAGATATTGCTATTTTTAGTAGGTTTCCTACTTTTTAGGAGATAATGTTCGAAGACTTGCATGTCATATTTGAGCACACAATATTGATCCTTGTATGATTCTGAGCCCGATGACACTTTTCCGGGCGACATGCAGGCACTTTGCTATTTTTAGCAGGTTCAGTTCTAGGGTTTAGATCAAGATTCTGAGCTTACAGTATTGATCCTAGTGACATTCTGAGTCCAGTAAGCCCTTTCCGGGATGACATGTGAGTACTTTCTATTTTTAGCAGGTGGAGATCGGGGCTTAGATGGTGATTCTGATTACATTTTCGGATTCCTTATAGAAAATTGAATCTAATGAGCATATTGTCACTGACTTCTAGGGACTTTCTATTTTTAGCCATGTCTATTTTTAGACATACTATATTTGGCAGTGGTCTCCTAGTGGTCCCAAACATATTTGGGGTTTTCCTATTTTTAGGGTGACTGCTATTTTTGGCAGGTCTACTTTTAGTAGGGCTATATTTAGCAAGTGTGGTCGCCATGCAGGGTGACATGTCACAAGTTCAAGATTCCGACATGCGAGAGTCTCAGAGGGTGACAAATGGCCAACTTGGGTGCTTTGCTTGAGGACATGTGGCATGTGCATTAAAGACAAGTTGGTACACGTGATGAATTTACGTGTTTAAGTTGACTAAAGATAAACATTCCCTTTTTTAATTCCTTTTTCCCACGCATTATCCCTATTTTTGCTCATACTCTCTATTCCTCACGCATATCTCCTTTTCTCATTTAATGCACCTCCCTCTCCCTATTTTCTCGCATTAAGGTGCCTTTCTATTCCCTATTTCCTAGCACATTGTCTTAATGTGCCTTCCTTTTTCTTATTTTCTAACCTCCACCTTTTTCTCTCCCTATTTTCTAGTGCATTGTCCTAATGAGCCTCCATTTATCCTATTTTTTTAGCATTAATGCACCTCCCTTTTATCCTATTTTCTAGTCCATTAATTTCTTTCTTTCCTAAGTTCTAACTCC
This sequence comes from Picea sitchensis, assembly GCA_010110895.2. Classification (NCBI taxonomy): domain Eukaryota; kingdom Viridiplantae; phylum Streptophyta; class Pinopsida; order Pinales; family Pinaceae; genus Picea; species Picea sitchensis. Next base: position 150,744 of record SNQJ01S0046005.1, read on the forward strand.
TATTTCCTAACACCCACCTTATTATTTCCTATTCATGCGCCTTATCCCTATTCTCCTCCTTATTCCGTATTTCTTAGTGGTTGACTACTATTATCTAGCACATTAACTCCTTTTAACTACCAATTATCTAGCGAATTCATTAATTAATGCACATCCTTCTTTTATTTCTCCCTATTTCTTAGCGCTAATTCCCTTATCTCCTTAAATCCATGCACATATCTCCTTTAGTCCCCCACACTTGCGTATGTCTCCCCCTCATCTCCCACATGCGTGAGCACTCCTTCTCATACATATGCATCCCTCTCTCATCTCTCACTTTCCATCACTCCCTTCTCCTTATTCTTAGTGCATTCATTAATTAAATGCGCCTTCCCTTTCATGTATTTCATCCTCCTCTCCTCTCTCACACGTGTATTCTCTTCGCCCCTTTCCTTGCGCATTAATTCCTATTTTCTAGGTCACAACTCACCCATGCGCTTCCCATTCTTTATCTTTGGCACACTTAACTTCTTATCTCATGCGCCCACTTAAATTTAGATGATGCGCCTCCTATTATTATCTCACTTATGCGCTTCATGGGTCTATATAATGGAGGCTCCTCCTCATTGTTCAGTGTCATATTTTTGCAGCTGCAACAGTCATTCATTCTCTCTCTCTCTCTCTCTCTCTCTCTCTCTCTCTTTGCTATAGTCTAGTTTCTGCTTCTTTGTGCGGAGATAGCCATTGTACCGGTTCTTATGTTTTTTTTTGTGGTGCGATCAGCCCTTTGGTAGGACATTAATAAAGAATTGTTGTGCTCGTATCAAAATTTTGATTCTTGTCGGTATTGTGATTTAATTTGTGCATCAGTTAGAAGTTTTCACCCTTTTATTTTGGTTAATTTCGACCTTTTAATTGTGTTTTCTTTCTCTTTTCTACACTTATTTCTAAAGCTAATGTTGCAGAGATTCTACCAAGTGAAATTATCATCATTTTTCCCAATGTCTTGGGCAGTTATACACGCTGTCCAAGACACTTTGCTGCTGTTTTTATTGTTTTATTGCAGAAAATCAGACTTAAATCAGCAACAAGGCACTTAGGGACACCCCCCTGAGGTTGGCACACACCAACGTAGACGGAGAGGGTATTTTCCGATGACTTTTGTGGCACAATCTGTCCAAGACACTTCGCTGCTGTTTTTATTGTTTTATTGCAGAAAATCATACTTAAATCAGCAACAAGGCACTTAGGGACACCCCCCTGAGGTTGGCACACACCAGCGTAGACGGAGAGGGTATTTTCCGATGACTTTTGTGGCACAATCTCCTAGAATTAGCATTTTTTCATCGCTGATTTATGTTAGATCACATCTGATTGGAGGGTGAAAAAGTTTCCTAACACAACCTCCTTCACACATCGATCAGTGATGAATTGAAGCCTCCACACAGTAGCCAGTTGATGATGATGAAGCCTCCTTCAATTTCCCTCCTAAATGATGATGAATTTAGTGTTGTTTTTTTCTTCATATGAGATATGATTGATATATTATTACAATGATGAGTGTTCCATATATAGGGAACATATGGTGACCATCCATGAAAGGATGCGTCCCTTGGATAATCAATAACCATTTATTATTATCATTTACTTATTATATATAGTATTTAATAATCAATAATTATATTATTAATTATTAATCTAAGAGAATGTCTTCCCGATGTTGTCCAAACATCAACACTCCCTCTCAACGAGGAAGACATTTTGCAGCATGCCAAGCTTGTCTCTGAAGTATACAAACTTCACCCTAGACTCATGACACTTGTCTGTCAGTCTTGGGAGACGTCTCTCTCCCACCTGAACCGAGGAGAAACTCCTTCTAGCCAGTTGACTCTCTATGAGATTAGGCTCACTCTGGGTCCGCATGTAATAGCATATAGCATCTTGAGTCTTTATCATTCCTTGTCAAATCACCATGACTAGGACAAAGACCACACTAGGATCTTTCACCACAGGTACACACCTGTGAGTGAATGTCAGCCTGATGCTAACTGACATGTGGAAAACACTTCAAGCACCTTGAGTCCATATCAAGGAAGGACTACGCCTGGGCCCATTTACCAGAAGTGCACCTTTTTGATAAATGTATTCTATCTCCCTTGGTTTGCAACCCAATCTAGGAGAAGGTCCGCCCAATGTTGAGACATCAACACTCCCTTTTAGCTAGGGAGGTATCTTTCCACAGTAGTACACAACTACTATCCAGTGGTATGCAACCACTGTTAGTAGCACACAACTACTATCTAGTGACACACAATCACTGCCAGTGGTACACAACCATTGTAGTAGCAAAAGGTTTGTCACACATGGCACTCCCATGTGGAATTCTAGAGGCTACTCCCTCTAGAAACACTAGGGTCAACTCCCCATAGTGTGTGACGTCAAGATAAAATCCTTTGACATGTCCTCATGTGCTCTCCACAAGGGACGTTGGGCTATAAGCCCAAACCCACTTATCCCTTCTTGGATAAGTGTCCCACTTATCCCTTCTCGAATAAGTGTCCTCATAGATCAACTCAAATCAGTTCACAGAGGAGTACGATCTGGAGAATGTCTGTCAAACATGGCACTCCCATGTGGACTTCTAGAGGCTACTCCCTTTAGAAACACTAGGGTCAACTCCCCATAGCGTGTGACGTCAAGGTCAACTCCCTGGACATGTCCTCATGTGCTCTCCACAAGGGACGTTGGGCTATCCGTTCTTGGATAAGTGTCCTCACCTATCAACACACCTATCCCTTCTCGGATAAGCCTGTTATCCTCACTTTTTAGGGATAACTAGGAGATCATGTCTCGAGGTCCACAGGTCCTAGACATGGAGTACCGAGAGCAGGATTGGCCTGAGCATGGCCCACCTTTTCTTCTCTCATTGTCTTTGTCTTGTTAGTAGCAACAACATCCATCACCATCGGCTTGGTCTTGTATCAGAAGAGGTTCTTGCTCCATGAGGTAATTGGTCCAGGTATCATGGTATGTGTCACTTTTGATCATTGAAACCTTTAAATATATGCATATGATTCCTTTTATCTCTAACAACTGCTTGGATCTTACATTA
>SNQJ01S0046005.1:157084-169467 GCA_010110895.2 Picea sitchensis
TTGCAACACCAGAGTGAGCCTCTCTCCCCTAGGGTTCTGTCTTTGAGGCCCTGCTTTAGCAGCACCTTGAAACTTTTCCCTCCAGTCCTTTTAAAATCTCGTCTCCTTCAACCTGTGCGTCCTTCACTCTTTTGACTCCATTTCACCTCAAGGCACTGATCTCCAACCTCAACGTTGAAGTAAGACCTTGATCCAAACACTCTCAAACTCTTTTGAATTGAAACCCTAACTATACTAACCCTAACTTACTAACCCTGAGTTGCTGACATCATCTTTGAATATTTCATCTTTATTGCAGCAACGTTTCATCTTGTGAGCAATTGAATGGTAGTTGAAGACATTAATTGAGTTAAGAAGTGATTTGTCATATTGAATGTTGTATCATTCTAGTATTTATTGGTGAAGTGACATTACTGCTATTGTTATTTTGTAAACATTGACTTCGTCAACATTTACTTTCAAAATTGCTCATATTGAATATTAGATAGTCGTTGATTTATATGAAGTACTAACCAAGATTGCACGTATCAGTTTCCTTCTTGTGTTGTCTCAAGCAGCTGCTTTTCTTTTCTTTGGTTATACTCTCTTATTGGTTGTTTAGCCGGGACTATCTGATTGGCGCTAATCTGTGAAGGGGGAAATTTGTCTTTGTACTGTTAGCCTTTGCCCTTTCAAAACCACAGGTTACCGGGGACGTCTCCCCTAGGCGTAGCCTCCCTAAATAGAAAGAACCTCCCCATTGTGGTGACATTGGGTTGGGAAGGTTCCTGTTTCGCCAGTTTGACCTACTATTCCTTAGCCTTTCTTGTATCTACAAACAGTGCGATAACATTTTGGCGTCGTTGTCGAGGAACACTGAATCAATTCTCCTCAGACGACAAATCTTTTCGGTAAGCCTTGCCTCAAGAGCCTTATCTTACAAGCTTACCTGGCAACTCCACTAGGGTGTTTTCCCTTTTCTTTGATAGTTTCAAGTAAACTATCTGGAGACTCCACAAACTAAAAAGAGGTTCAATAATCCTCCTTTGTCTTTCAGAAGGAAGCCTCCCAAGAACTCTCCTGTTGTCAAATCNGGGGACGTCTCCCCTGGGCCTAGCCTCCCTAAAGAGAAAGAACCTTCCCATTGTGGTGACATTGGGTGGGATAGGTTCCTGTTACGCCAGTTTGGCCTTCTACCTTATAGCCTTTACTCCTAGCTACAAACTGTGCGATAACAAAGCCCAAACCCACTTATCCCTTCTCGGATAAGTGTCCCACTTATCCCTTCTTGGATAAGTGTTCTCACAGATCAACTCAACTCAGTCACAGAGGAGTACGATCTGGAGAATCTCTCAGGAAGCTGCAAACATCAATACTCCCTCTCAATGAGGGAGGCATTCTTTGCCACGCCAAGTCTGTCACAGAAGTACTCGAACTTCGTCCTGGTTTGGTAAGAACATCAACAACTTGCTCATCTGTATGAAGGTACTGCACCGTTACTTCCTTTCTCTACACCATGTCTCGGAATAACAATGGAATCCAACACATGTCCAAATAAATCTACAAGGAGCTTGTGAAGCCACACTGCTTCGCAGACTGCCACACTCAGTGCAATGTACTTTGCTTTTGCGATGCTCAAGGCCACATAAGTCTGTTTCCTGCTATACCAGGAAACCATGGCAGATCCTAAAGTGAAGCAACACCCAGAGGTGCTCTTCCTGTTGCGCTGTCTGCCCGATCAGAGTCAGTATATCCCTGCAATCTCATGTCAATAATGGAAGTATATCTCAGACCATGTCCAACTGTGCCTTGTAGGTATCTCAACACATGCTTCGCAACAATCCAGTGTGTCTGTCTCCGCTGACTCATAAACTGGCTCTGTGTACTCACTGCATAACAAATATATGGTATGGTGTTAACCAGATACATCAATGATCCAATCAACTGTCTGTACAAAGTCGGATCAATTTCGTCAGAATCGGAAGAAGACACACTTAGTTTCTTCAGATTCGTCACCATTGGTGTAGTCACGGGCTTCAAGTTCAACATCCCAAACTTCTTCAATATCTCAACTGTGTACTTCCCCTGACTCAGGAAGACCTCATCAATTCTCTGCCACACCTCTAGTCCGAAGAAGTAGTGCATCATACCAAGGTCCTTCATCTCAAACTTAGAGGCCAACACATACTTGCATTCAACAATAAGGCTCTCTTACCGGTGAGGAGTAAATCATCAATGTAGAGGACCAAAATCAAGGACTCACCATTAATAGCCTTGTAGTACATGCTAGGATCGACAACACTTTTGCTGAAGCTCAAAATCATTAGGTGTCCATCAATCCTCGCATACCAAGCTCGAGGTCGCTGCTTGAGTCCATACAAGGCCTTCTTCAACCTGCACACATGAGACTCCTTCTCATGTATCACGAAACCATCTGGTTGCTCGATGTATACTTCTTCCTCAATCTCTCCATTGAGAAAGGTTGTCTTTACATCCATCTGATGTACTCTCCAACCCATGGATGTTGCAGGGGAAATAATCATCTGGATAGAAGTGTATTGAGCAACATGAGCAAATGTCTCCTCATAATCTATTCCCTCCACATGAGAGAATCCTCTAGCAGAAAATCTCATTTTGTGCCTCTCGATGCTCCCATCAATTGTATGTTTGATCTTGTAGATCCATTTGGAAGTCACTACAGACTTCCCCTCAGGTCTTGGAACAATATCCCACACATCATTCTTCATGATGGATTGATACTCCTCCATCATGACATCTCTCCATACTGGATGACTAGTTTCCTCATAACAGGAAGGCTCAAAATAAATGATGTGGCTCATAGCTGCGACATAACATGAATATCTCTGAGGTCTCTTGCTCACTCGAAAGGTACCACGAGGAGTTGCATATCCTTCTGCCTCCTGTAGAGTCTCACGAGCCCATGTAGGTCTCTTTCGACCTACTGCAATATCTCTGGGAACATCAACGTGAGCTACAGGATCAACATGATCAATTGGATCCATTGGATCAATTTCCATGTGAGATCCTCTAGATCTCTTAAAGGATACCTCCTCCTCAAAGGTAACATCTTTGCTCACCTCAATCTGTCTCTGACCAGGGATGTAGATCCGGTATGCCTTCGAAGACTCGTTGTACCCCACAAATGTACCCTTTCTGCCTGAAGGGTATAGCTTGATCCTTTTCTCCTTGGGTACATGAATGTATACTGAACACCCAAATATACTGAAGTGTCCAACCTCAGGCTTCACTCCGGTGAAGGCCTTCTCGGGCATCATGTTCCTCAAAGTCTTATGAGGACTTCTGTTCTGAACATACACTGCATTCATGGATGCATTTGCCCACATAAACATAGGTAAATGTTGATCATGCTAAGTCATCTTGGACCATACTTGATATATCGAGGTTCCCTCATGAAACCAATGTCTCAGGAAGCTGAAAAACATCAACACTCCCTCTAGAGTCGGAGGTGACTCCTCCTCTGTCTCTGCTCCCTCTGACAATGAAGGTAGCTCTTCCTCCTTCTCTGGATGTAACTCGATCTCTTCTCTCTCTGGATGCAGTACCGCCTCCCTCTCTGGGAGTACCTTTACATACACTAGAACTGCTGCCATGCCTGATTCCTCAACATCTCATGGCTCGACTCATGTACCGGGACTGCTACACTTGCTCCCTCTAAGTCTCATAACGTGTTTGCCGCCTCTACTGGATCTACCACAGTTATGCTATAGTCGGTCTTGACTCGCTGTATCCATGATCATTGGAACTGTCTCTGCTATCTGGTATGGTCCCGTCCTGGGAGGTACATTGCTCCTAGAGATTTCCTGTCTCTGAGCATCATGTCTGGCAATGTCTCTCCTTGATATCATGTTGGAAGGTCTTGTTGAATTATATAGCTTTGGAAGCTATTTTCCCTATTGTAACTAATCATGTAAATAAAGTTTTGATATAGTGTTAACTTTATGTCAAGCATCAAACACATGACAAGTGTCAACCTTATGCCAAGACAACCATATGCCATGTGTCAACCTCATAGCACCTCTAAGAGGGCTACTTAGGGAGGTTGTAGCGGCTAGCTTAGGGAGGCTTCTTAAGAGGACTGCTTAGGATGGTTGGAGTGGCCAGCTTAGGGGGGTTGCTTAGGGTGGTGGTATGACAGCTCTATAACAACTGTCATACAATCCTAAGACAACAATTTAGGGCAGCCTCTAGAAGAGACAAATGAAGTGACCTTTGGGAGCATTAGGAGGTGGCTCTTGGGAACTTTAGGAGGTGACTCTTGGCAACCAAAAGAGGGTAGGTATGGCAGCTGTTATACATTTGTCATACATTCTTAGGGGGCTGCTTAGGGCAACCAAACCAACCTATAAAAAGGGGCATTCTCTTACCATTTACATACCTTTGTTTTGCTGGAGTCTTCTGTTGAGGCAAGGCATCTATTTGCTGAAGTATTTTTTGCTGGTATATGATTGATATCTATTGGAATTTTCTGCTGGTACATGGCTGCTAGTTGCTGGAGTCTTCTGCTGGTATATGGAAGCTAGTTGTTGAAGTATATTGCTGATACAAGCACTCTATTCTTGTTGAAGTCTTCTGCTGTTCCTTGCTGATATAAGGCTGCTACAAATACTATGTTAAAGCTGCCATAACTTTGCTACAATAAGAAGGAAAGTCAGTTATCTTTTGGTGAGTTTGTCAAGCTGTTACTATAAGTGTTAGTTCAGCTATTTGTGAAGTTTGTAAGTGCTGAAACATAGGTATTGTTTCAGCCCTTTGAGTCCTAGCTAGTTACTCTAAAGTCTTGTACTGGTATTGTACTTTGTTGAAGAATCTAAAGAGAAGTTTTGGCTGGGTTTTCTACTCCAAGAGGGTTTCCCAGGGTATACTTGTGTTCTCTCTGTGATTGTCTCACTTTCAGTGATCTTGATATATGCAAGATGTATTGGTATGTTGGTTGTATGCTGTAAATTTTTAAATTTACGTACATGCATCAATTTTTCAACAGGTCTTTCCCTCCATGTTTGCCTCCAACGATCGTCATTATGGCTCCTTCTCAGAGCTATTACCTGTGACCTTCCTGGAACAAGAAACAAGAACAACAAAAAACATCTCCTAGAGGAGATCAATTTATCTTGTGCACAACTATATACAGTGACCCTATAAATAATATGTCTTCTACTATGACCAACACACATCCATCATATACTCAATGTCATACGACTACCAACACACATCTATCATATACTCGATGTCATATGACTAAGCATGTTGATTTTCTAGTGTTAAATTAAACAAGCACAATTTTCCGCAAGCGGTAATTACTTCCATTGATATACGATATTACTTTAGTAAACACTAGAACATGACTAAGTAACTCGGAAAATTTCAACTTCTTAGTCTCTTCCTTAGATCACTTATCCCACGTATGAGAGAGAAAAAATATGTGTGTCTATTGTTGTGTCTTTCAAGTGTCTTTTTATAGTAATATTAGATTGATCCAATAATGACACGTCTCTTTGAAAATTAAATTAAATTTTCTTTCTTTAAAAATATTTGGAGAATAGTTGAAAAAATTACTTTGTTAAATTGTTCCTTCATAATTCATGCGATTCTTTGCATAAATATAGGTAGAAGTAAATATGTAGTACATTCCTCATATTTAGGTAATTATACATTTTTACTAGAAATTACTGCCCACCATAATTTATGGAATTCTTTCTATAATTTAGGTAGGAGTAAAAAGTAAATATGTTGTACATAGAGATTGTAACAACCCCTAAATTTAACACTCTCAACATTTTACTCTACTCTCATTTTTCTGGGCCCTCCTGTGAAGGAGTCAAGTCCAGTCCCGCTCTGATACCATGTTGTTTTTTTCTTCATATGAGATATGATCGATATACTATTACAATGATGAGTGTTCCATATATAGGGAACATATGGTGACCACCCATGAAAGGATGCATCCCTTGGATAATCAATAACTATTTATTATTATCATTTACTTATTATATATAGTATTTAATAATCAATAATTATATTATTAATTATTAATCTAAGAGAATGTCTTCCCAATGTTGTCCAAACATCAACATGTAGCTCCCTCACAGTGATAGCACACACCAATCTTCTATGGAAGAAATGGCTCTTGAAAATAAATGGAATGAGAAAGAATGCGGGGAGAAATGTCTTTAAAGGACTTCTATCCTCTCAAACACCTCATTTCCCTTCTAAAATTCCCTCCAAAGCAATGCTGACTTGGTCATATTGCACGTGCGGGCTTTTTTGGGCGCATTTGTGGGGTCGACTGAGCTTGGGTCGGATTCCCGAGTTTGAGGAAAGACTCTGGAGTCTGACAACAATAGTGAAATGCACTTTACAATAAAGTTATGTGATAAGTTAAGGTTCCATGAACTTTTTGAAAAAGTAACTTAATGAAAAAGACTTGAACTCAAGACTTTTTATTTAATAAAGTGACTTTCAACCAAGTGAGCTAATGCAAAATATAGCAAATGTTATGGAGGAGGGGGGATTCTTTTTTTACTCTTTGGCTTGAAGTGCATGCTTATCCCAAAAATCCTTATTTTTTCTTGCAAAAAACTTTAACACAACCCCTCACAAAAGCAAACGAAATTTTGAAAAAAAAAAGTTTAGCTTGCATGAAAAATGAAAGTTCTCTCTCTTTTTGATTTGTTGAGATTGCATAAAGTGTAGAGAAAAGAGCATACGCAGAAAATAAAACACTTTTGCTCTGTTTCTGATTTGCCGAGATTGCACAGAGCGCTCGACAAAGAGCATATGTGGATCGAAAAGAGTAGCAAACTAGGGAAAAAAAACAAAAAAAACAATAATGAACTTAGTATAAAAAAATTTAAAAGGGTTAGTGAAACTTTATACCTCTGGATATGACAAAAAAGACTGTATCTTGGGAAAACATAAACCTTTTCGAGTGAAACGAAAAGTGTTACCAACGGAAAACAATGCTTCGAATGTAATGGAACAACCCTCTTAGCCTAGAAATACACATAAATAGTAGAACTTGTAAATCTTTTGATGCATGTGGCAACATAGGTTCAAGATCTTGATCAACAACGAGAGTGGGTCTTCATATGGGCTTTGATACTATGTTAAAAAAACAAGGTATTTCCACACAGGACGAACACCTTAAGAAACCACTCACACAACTGTATCAAAGATTAGTACACTAGTGTATTATGTGGTTAAAAGTTTAAAACCCTCAAGGAGGGAAACAGTCCACGACCCCAACCAACATGGCCACTTGAGACAATATATTAATGAAAAAGAAAAATGTTTTACATGAGATTTTTTCACAATCGATCTTCAACAAATGTCCCTCCATGCTCTTTAAATAGAGATCATTGACCAATTAGGTGTTAAGCCATGGATCAATATAGCTGTTAGTACCAAAAATAATATAAATCGTCGGATCACTTTATGTCTAGAACATATCGTGACCATCAGATTACATAACTACAAATGCATACTAAAGAAACACACTTTTACCTAAAGAAACATTAGACCAAGTTGATCTTAACTAACTCCTAAATGTCTAAATATCCTAACATGAGGAAGCTGATTTTATACGAAGTGCAAGATTTGAATGAATCCTTCAAAGTAATTTAAACAATCTTGGACCAAAACAAAATGTACCATCTTGTTCCATGGACAGACTGATGGAAAGTATTGGACCATGATTAATTTTCTTGTTTCTTGCCCACTAGTAATCATGTTTCTGAATTCAATTAATGCATCCAGAGAGGTGAAGGATTCAAAGCTGTTATTTGAGCTCTTGGAAAATGTGGTTATGGAGGTGTCATCTCTGAGATCTGCTTCGGGCAAACCTATAAAATAACTATGAGTAATTAGCCTAAGGTCACTACTAATTAATCCTCTGTTCGGATTAATGTTTTTACAGTCACAGGGGGGTGTCCCTAGTGTTCATGTATTTTTGTCTCCTACCTACAACCATAAATGTCTTCTTTTAAGCCACCATTCTTTCTCTTTATCCAGGAGGATTTTCCTTTTTTTTTCCTCCAACAATTTGACCTTTTGTTTCTAATCCTTTGATAAAAAACCAAAACCTTCATTTCTATAGAGAGCTTCCAAAGCTACCTCTACTTGCTTGAGGGTTTTGTCATCCTTTTGCTTCTTTTCTTTGGCCCATTGTATAGCTACCTTCTTGGATTTCTTCAATTTTTAGTGGAATTGTATAGAAGTGAACTCTGTTAAGTTTCCATTATAAGGCTCCCATATTTATTTAACCTTGGTTATAAAACTCTCATTTTATCCATTCAGAGTTCATCTTGAAAGGAGTAGAAGTTTTTTCTTGGGTGGGGCCTATTTCTAGGATAAATGGACTGTGGTTAGAATCTCTCCCGAGGAAACCCATTGTCTTATTTGATTTACTTCATCAAGGAGAGAGTTTGAAATTAGGAAACAATCAAGTGTCTTAGCAATGCAAGCCTCTCGGGTTCTTTTGTTTCTCCAGGTTGGAGACAATTTTGCAGGCTCAATATCTAGAAGACCTACTTCTCTCAACTTTTTGATAACATCATTGTCAAGACCTTCCACCTGTGCAGTTGGTTTGCATACCTCTATTGTTCCTAGAGTAAAATTTAGGTCTGCTCCCACCACCACTAATCCAGTTTGAAGCTAGTCCATGTGAAAGAACTTGTCCCAGTACTCTATCCTGTCAACATATGGCCCATAGACGTTCAACAGAGCAATCTCTTTCCCAAGATCTAGAGAGAAAAGGGAAGCCCTAGACCTGTTGTGAAATCCCAGGAATTACTCAGGTTGAAAGAGCATCACTTCTACCCAGTTATATTACGCCCCGATCTTTCAATAGCATCAATAAAGCAAAATCTCATCTACGTAAAATTTTGGTGAGTTCTTGATTGGTTTCCTCTCCATCGGTCATAATCTCTTGCAGACGAATGATAGAGGGGTTAATATCCTCTACCGATCTCTTTAGGGCTAGATTTTTCGAAGGGTTGGCCAACCCTTTGCAGTTTAGGGTCATGAGTATCGTTTGGAGCCCTCTTTGGGGGCATTTTCTTTAAGGGCCCCTATCAAGGAAAGCTGCCTGCCACTTTTTTATTTTTGAGGTTCTTGCAATTTTTTACACATCAACGACTTTTGGTTTTCCTCCTTCCTTCACAATCCAGTGAGACAGTCGTTTTCTAAGTCCTGTATAGGGATACCCAAAAAACTCATGTGTTGGAAGTCCATCATTCCTCCAATGAAACCAGACTTAGATACCCTGTCAAACAATTGTGCCAAACCATAATTAGAAGCATCAGATTCTATGCAAGGCTTGTCCAGAATAAATCCATTTGTAGTGAAATCATACCATTGACCATGTGCATTTACCTCACCTGTGCTAGGGTTTAATGCCCGAGGGCCGCTTAGATCTATCCTTGCAGAATTGTTTGTAGGATCCCCGTGCCAACAGTTAAGGGCTTTGCGAGACGTGTCCTCCAGATTTGTTGAAAGCTACTGAAAAGACACCTTCCTCGGTATGGCGAAAAGACATAGCATTTTCTATCTCACCAATGATGGCTACGGTATCATCCTTCAACGACTGTGAACTGAGAGACGTAGTCCTTCATGGCTTGACGTGTCATTTGGTGGGTGATAAACTGGACATGACCAAATCTGTTGACCCTCCAACGGTTCCTCTGAGTAGTCTAGGGCTTCATCCTCCTGTTCGACATGCTGGCAAACTCCTTTTACCTAGTCACCACTGCCTCAGAATCTGCCTGCAGTAACCTTGCTAGATACCCTATAGAAACCCTCCATCAAACTGCATACCTGAAATTCCTTTATGAAGAATAGTTGTCTTATAAGTATTTCTTCGCCAAAACCGCATATCCTCTAACAATTTCGTATTTCTCCAGCTTCATATGCAGGCCTTCAATATAGCATGCTTGGCTGTGTCTTTTACAGTAGGGTATTTGTGTCTTGCTTCGGTAGACAGGGCATGCAAATTGGCTTTGAGCATGGCCATAAAGGTTTTAAAACCTAAAAGAAACCTCAACATCCATTTCCTTGCAGTAACCTTGCTAGATACCCCGTAGAAACCCTCTATTGAACCACAGACCTCAAATTCCTTTATGAATGATATCTGTCTTATAAGTATTTCTTTGCCAGAACCACATGTCCTCCAACAATTTCATATTTCTCCAATTTCATATGCAGGCCTTGGATATAGCGTGCTTGGCTGCATCTTTTACAGAGGGGTATTTGTGCCTTCAAATTATATATATACATATTTATTTATTTTGCTTTCTATCTGTTGGTAGGGGTGGGTTGGTCTTATTAACAATTAAATTATTTTGTGCGTTGCACTTGTAACATGGCTAAATACCATCAAATATGATTCATAGTTTTATTGTGCAGTTGTTTATGTATTGAGAGACCTAAGGTCTTTAGGGTGTTGTTCCAATGGGCAATATCCCACGTCTATTATTATCACAGAGTTGCCTCAAGAGTGAATATTAAGAAGTGGTTCTATTTAACATTAATGTCAGATGATGGTCCATGGTCAATCTAGGCACCTATTTTGATGCCCTTGTATTGTTAGTGGCATGTTGGACCCTAGAATGCAAATTTGTTTTGGCACAACTTGAGTTTCAATTAAAGTTATAATACGGCCAACATAAGAGTACTTGCTAGTGTATTTCTCTATGACTTGTACGCTCAATCCTGTTGAAATTTAATGCATTGCAGGTATTTGCCTCCTGAATGCTTTGAGCTTAACAAAACACCACTCATATCGTCAAAGGTGAGTTGTCAAATGGGCACTCTGTGTATATGTTGTATTTTTGTATTCGAACAGCAGAGGTTAATTGAGCTGAAATAATTTCTGATTTTCCTTAAGAATCATGTTTATCTCTAATGTTGGTTTTGTTCTCAAGTTGGTTTTTTTAATTAGTTTATATCTGTCTTGGTAGTATTCAATGCGAAATCATGTATTTCCTACTGCTATTTAGCTCTATGACAATTGATTATCTCCTGCTGTTTCATTATACATGTGTTTTCTACTTTAAAAGTTGAATTTTTTTGGCACAGCTGCATTTCTTTGCTAGATTGTCATTGGAGTGTATAGTGTACTTTCTGATGGATTGTCTTCTCAAATGAGATCAATTTAATGGGCATGCACTATATCTAGATTGCCTGTTTTTGCATGGTTTTCGTTAACTTATTTACTTCAAGGTAGTAAGGTTGTCCTTGCTGAGTACTTTGACTATTTTTCAAATGTCCAATGTTTTCCACAACTAGTCCGGTTATGTTATTCAATGCTTCAAAAAAGTTAAACAGATTTGTCACCAATTTGCAGAACTGCCTTAAAAAAGTAATATTGCAAATCGGAAGAATATGATAGAAAAGACATTATTTCATTACTCATGAGGAAAGATTATGAACCAATGCATCATGTGCAAGAGAGAGGCCTTATTAATTATTATTAAACAACAAATTGTCATTAGCTTGCTTTTCAAGCATAAAACTCTCTTTAGAAACATCTTGAATTTATTTTGTGGCAATCAGGCTAACCTGAGTGTACGATGTGTATAGAACTAGCTTTGTAAGGACATCAGGCAACTATTGATGTAATTTGATGCTAAGCATGCCAGTGTAATCCAGCATCAAGCCCAACCAAGTTCTACAATATTGACTCTATTTTTTCCAAGGAAAACCTTTCAAGATCTCCCCTTCTTCCTTGTAATATCCATTGTTTTAAAACTCAGATTCGGCCTCGCAATCAGCTGAGGGTCAAGTCGGAATTTGCTCGGAATCGGATGGGTTTGAATTTTGTGGCTTGGTTTACTAAAAAATACATAAAATATTTAAATTTTAATGAAAAAAAATATTTTAAAGTTTCCAAACCATGATTCCAAACCGTTTGAGACAAAACATGCAAAGTCTGCTCATGTATATACCATGTAAGGGTGAATATATCAAAATGGCACCGAGTGCATAACATATCAGAAACAAGATACATAATCAATAAGCCTCTAAATGGCCTTTAGAGTCCAAAAAACATGCTACAAGCTACTAGCCTACTACATATCACTGATCAACATGATCAATCATCAAACTCATCACCACTACTAGAAATGTGATCCTAAGCATGAGATTCAAAGATCATGTTTTGGCTCGGAGTCTTCAGACTCGTTGGACTCCTCAGGTGTTGAGTTTTGGTGTACCTCGGGAAGTGGTTCCCTTGTGGTTTTGAGCCTCTAACCACAAGAGGGAGATGTTGGTACCTTTGTACCTTGTACTTTATGTCTAATTTCACTTTGACTTAAGAGATTTAAGTCAAAAGTGAAATTTGGTCATTTTAGCCTAAAGTGACTATTAAT
>SNQJ01S0046006.1:39460-58004 GCA_010110895.2 Picea sitchensis
AATGGCCTAAAGCCGACATAAATAAAATAACATTACTAATCTAAATCACAACTAATGGCCTAAAGCCGACATAAATAAAATAACATTACTAATCTAATATGCCCCAATTAAGTGATAATGAGGCAATATTAGGGCTTAACATGAGGACTGGTTAATCTTGAGAACCTATTCAATTTTTGAGAAAAAATTAAGAAACCAAAAAATGATAAGATCAGTAGTTCATGTCCCTCTTATAAGGTTGTAAATCTAGGAACCACTGACAACTCTCGAAGCATCAACCTTGGAATGTCATTGTCCCATGGATTGAAGAAGGCTTACCTAAAATTGTTTAGAGAGTATTAGGATGTCTTTGTGTGGTCTTATCAGGAGTTGAAAACATATGAAACTAAGATCATTCAACATACTATCCCATTAATACATGAAGTTAATCCCTTCCAACACAAGTTATAAAAATTTCACCCATATCTCAAACCCTTGATGTAGAAACAACTCAAGAAATTGTTAGATGAAAAAGTAATATTTTAGGTAAGGCATTTTGCATGGGTAGCCAATCTGGTTCATCTTAACAAAACATCTAGGGAAATTCACCTATGTGTAGACTTCAGGAATTTAAATAGGGCTTTAGAAGAGGACAACTACCATGTCCACGCTATGGAAGAACTTCTGCAGACTGTAACAAGAGAATATATCTTTTAACTTTTGGATGGATTATTGGGATATAACCAAGTGCTGGTATCGGAAGAGGATAGAATGAAAATAACCTTCCAAAAGAAAAGGGGGACATTCGGTTACAAACACATGCATTTTGGGATAATTAACATGGGGGATACCTTCCAAAGAGCTGTGGATGTGGCATTTTGGGGACTGATTAACAAATGTATGGTAGTGTACCTATATGACGTTACTGTCTACTCAAGGGACATGGATGACCATATTTCCCATATCACACAAATTTTTGAAAGGTGATGAAAGTATGGGATATATTTGAACCCGAAGAAAACTACAAGTGGAGTAGAGGAGGGAAAACTCTTGGGTCACATCATTTCGAAGGATAGTATCCATATCGTTCTTGAATGTGTAAAGGAAATCTCACAACTATCATGCCCTCATAATAAGAAGGTTGTGCAATGTTTCTTTGGGAAAATTAATTTCATGAGAAAGTTCACCTGAGATTTTGTAGAGACAATAAAACCATTGCAGAGTATGATACACAAAGATGTTGAATTTAAGTGGACATATGAGGGAAAATTATCCTTCGAAAAAATAAAAACTTCCATATCACAAGCCTCTATTCTACGCATCCTAGATTTAAGTAAACATTTTTTTCCTATACACCTTCGCATTAGATCAATCATTAGTTGTAGTTATTACTGAAAAGGATGATGAAAAAAATGAAGCACCAGTTTCATTTATGAGCACCAGGTTGCAAGGGCCATAGCTTAATTACCCTGCCATAGAAAAGTAAGCATATGTAGTCTACAAAGCAGTTAAACATTTCTGATCCTATATCCTAAATAACGATCCTAAAGTCATAGTGCCTCATCCCATTGTCCGATCATTGTTCACTCAACAAGAAATGGGTGAGAAAATGGGAGATTTTATGGATGTCATTCAAGAGTTCGATCTAGATATAAAATTGACCAAGATAGTCAAAGGTCAAGGATTGTGAAAAATCTCCATAGAAGCTCGGGACCGAGATGATTTAGAAGATTCTAGTTGGGAAAATGAATTATCTCTATGGTGTAGTGAATTCCCATATTTACCATTGAGTCAAGCCTCATGGCATGAAAACCTATCTTATTCTCTCCATCACGGGACATGCCCTAGAAATCTAAATACTAGAGAAAGAAGACCCCTTAGGATAAAATCCGCTCAGTGTCGTCTTATAAATTATGTGTTTTTTAGATGAATTATGATGGAGTACTACTTATATGTCTTGCGCATGATTATGTCAAAAAGGTATTAAAGGAATTTCATGACAAAAAAATAGGTGGGAAGTTCTCAGGGGAAACCACTGCTCATAAGATCTTAAGGGCATGGTACTATTGGCCCACTTTGTTTAAGGATGCTCATGCATACACAAGAAGATGTAAAAGCTATCAGCTAAGCATTGGGAAAGAGAAAAAGGTGTTTGTCCCACTTCAACCAGTAACCATATCTAGGCCTTTTGAATAATGGGGAATGGATGTCATAGGAGAAATTTATCCCAAATATTATAAACAACATAAATATATATTGATGGACACAAATAATTTCACAATATGGTCATAATATATTCCGCTCACTCATGTTGATGAAAAGGTAGTGATGCAATTCCTGGAACAAAAATTGATAACAAGGTTCGAAATACCTTTGGTCCTAGTCTTTGACAATGATGTTTGATTTTCCTCCACATTCCTGGCAGAGTTTTCTCTTGAAAAGGGAATCATCGTAAAATACTCTGTGAATTGTTACCCACAGGGGAATGGGGTTGCAGAATCAACCAATAAAAACCTGGTGAGAATCCTAAAAAAGAATTTCGTAGAAAACCAGAGGAATTGTCATAACGAAATTTATAATTCTTTATGGGATGACAGGGTGACACCCAAAGAGGCTTTGGGAAATTCTCCATATTTCCTAATATATGGACCATAATCCATCCTCCCAACTAGGTTATATCTTCCATATTTTCATCTCTCTATGGAATCAAGAGGCCATTCTTCATTTAATATGGAGTAGAGAATATATACCCTCCTCATGCTGGAGGACTAAAGGGAAAATGATAAAAGGAAGTTTGTTCCTCATCAACATTTGGTAAAAAAATGGTTTGATAAACATAAAGCAAAAGATAAAAGCTTTGAAGTAGGAGATCTAGTCTTGAAATGGGATAAGATGAATGAACCCAAAGGAAAGCACTCGAAATTTCAGAACCTTCGTCTCGATCCTTTTTAGGTACTCGAGAAAATTGGGGTAGACACATATCGTTTGAAAAATATGAGAGGGGAATCTGACACTCTCCCAGTCAATGGCCAAGCCCTAAAATAATTTTTCATCTAAAAAAAAAAAAGACATTTATTTAATACAATAAAGTATGTTTTTTGGTTTTGGTTTAATGAAGGGGTTGTTTTTCATGATTCTTACTTTTCATGTTTCATTTTTATTTTATTGAATGATTTTCATGCTTAATTTTTTGGGGATGTTGAGTTTTCATCCTTTGGTTTACGAAAAGGGACATTCTAGTTCTTTTCTAAAAAATGTTATTTGTTTTTAACATCAAAAGTAAAGCAAGTTGACAATGAGCAAGAGTAGGAGTAAGAAAGTGCTTATAGTTTCTTTTATATGTGACTTGGAAAAAATACAATTCTTTGTCAGTGGTGGGGATCACTATTATCAAACATGAAAAGATTGAAAAAGTCATATACTCTAGAAATTATGATCTAAATGATGAATGTGAAATTGATGAATGTCTTGTTTATTTTAGAATAAAGCATAGGGGGCTAATTAATCTCTTCACTAATAGATGTCATCCTCCTAGACTCAAATACATATCGCACAAGAAATTCTCATCACAAAAATATCCAATAATGGGTGCATATGATTTGAATTATAATAATAAAAGAAAGAAGTGATGAGATAGGAAAATAACTGAAAAGAGAATCATGATGTCAAGGAGGAAATGTAGATATCTCTTTCATGACTATGGATAGTCGTTGGCAATAGAGAAAGTTTTGTGATATCAGGGTGACTCCGTCGGGGCTATGGATGCTCGCTGGCAGTGGAGCAACACCAGAAGGGTGATAAGGTTTCTTAGAGATTATAAAAAATAATACCCTAATACTAGAACTAAGATCTACTTTGGTTTCTTACTCAAAGTCTAGGTCAGTGATCAAAAGGACTTATATTTTGTGTTTGCTCAAAATCAAATCCCCTTGACAAGGTAAAAAATGATTTATAAATTACATATAGGGGTTTATATGGGTGGTTTCTATTTTCTCTTCCTATTCTATGTTTTTGTATTACTTGAAATCGTTTGGTAGTGATTGAAGGTATAATCATAGATTCTGGTTTCTCCCAATGAATTTCCATTTGTTGAGTCCTCAACAAACCCTTAAATTTTTTTAATTTTTGGGTATCACTTTTCCTTTTAATTATTTTACACCTTCTTTTGGCTTTACATAGGTTTCATACTTATCCTTTGTTGAATTTAGGCATTTTTCCGTTATTTTATCTGCATTTAAAATATCAAGAAAATACAAAAAAAAATCTTTTTTTTTTTCATGTTTTGCATCAAGAAAGAAAAAAAAACCATAAAGATAGAATAGAAAAAAAAGGAGCAAATTTCAACCATTTACAAGAATTGTCGATGAACTCATCGAGGGATGGAGAAAAATAAGTCTAAAGGAAGTGTCTATAATCAGGATCGAGGGAAATATATGCGCATTTTGAAGTGGAAAATTTTTTGTCGATCGTCGATAAGTCATCGGTCATCATCTAAATGTTTTAGCATTTCAAGGAGTTGAAGGATTCCATCGATCACTGATAGATCACTGGGGTTGAAAAAAATCCATGTAAGTACAACACAAAAGGGTAGAGTTCTCCCAATGCCGATGAATTATGAGAACCAAGAAATCAATCTTAGTCATTGATCTAGTACAAGGGAAAAAATTGACCATTTATATTTACCACCAAGTAGTGTTTGTTTTGATGACTAGGTTGGCCATTTCACCTTCTGCACTTTCCAATACATCACATGCCATGTGTCTAGCCACATAGACGACCCATACCATCACAAAAACTTACATGTCATCCTTTGAAAAGTAGATTCCACATCATCTTGTACAGTAGTGAAGGCTGACGTCGTTTGTTTTCTACCAATAAGAGAAGATCATAAGGGTCAGAGAAAATAGTCGATGTCGATGCACACATTGGCCATCGGAAATATTTGAACATATAAATAGACTTAAAATACACACTTTTTCATACTCCAATACTATAGAGATATCTAGACCATCCGTTTCCTTTTTGGGTCAATCAAAGCCATCCATCCATTTAAACAATGATATATCCACCAAATGAAGGTTATGTCTGAAAAAATAAACCATGCAGAGGATTACCACTAGGTTTGATTACAATTCAAAAATTGTTAAGTCAAAGGCCAGTTTTTCTTGCCATGTCATTCCCCTCAAAATTTGTTTAAGGATCCCTCACTAAATGGTCATTGATGTCAACAAGATGTTGTCAAAGGAAAATGACACTTAACGAATACTCCTGATCTCTGATATTGCGTGCTGATAAATTCAAAAATATGAAATCATAGATGAACTAAGAATAACGGGCCTCTTCTCTGTCAACTCACAATACATTAACTCCATGGCATGAATCTTGTTTTGATTTATAAATATTACAAAGATCATGTTGTACACCCTCCCTTTAAATACTAGTCATGACAAGGTAAGTCTGTGGGATCTAGAAATTTGAATTTGTAATGCCATTTTTATTTCCAATATCACATTCTGTTCAAGAAACTTTCCTTTCTATCAAAAGAAGGAGACAAAATCCACTAAGGAGGCCACCTCCAACGTCGGTTCATGGAAATACTAGTAATACTAGGTTATTTGCAAAGAAGTTAAACATTGAATTATGCTGTGAAGTTTTTAAGTTTTATACAACGCCAATTTTTTTGTTATTTTCTATAATCGCTTGCGACTCATAGTGGAGTTCTTGTGCAGGAAATATGCCTCCTCGAATTTCAGTAAATAATATCTCATTGAGGACACCCAAAGGGAAAGAGTGAGAAGATGGTTAAGGATTGAGTCCAATAGTAGCAAGAGAGTTGTAATTTTCACAACAATTAGAACCCGTGATTCGAATATCGACCAAGAAGAAGTTCATTCAACCACCATAATGCATAGATACAAAGGAAAGAATCATGTATAATTTACTCCTTCTACCTTGGGGTGATTTCTATAACATAATTCATCAGGAAGATTTTCCAAAATTTATTCCTCATAGTGTCCCAAGGGTCTGGAACTAGATGACCGAGTTTTTTCAAATATTAGATGTTCATCTTTGTTAGCACTTTGTAAATTTTGTCTGGTTGAATAGACAAATGACAGAGGTAACTATTTCAACCAGATTTAGAGCTGAGGCACTAGCCTGCTCAACTCAGAGAGGGCTCTCTCATGTCACTAGGTATATCTATGGAAATTGGTGGCTAGATTTGGTTTGTTTGGAGGTTTTTATAAAGTTGTTGGCAAAGAAGGGGAGGAACACTATGGGGCAATGGATTAAATTTTTTGAAAGTGAACGGAAATAATGCATTGACTGATAGAACTCTCCAGAGGACAAAGGCTAAATGAAGCGATGAATCTGAGTTATTATTAATATCAAAAGAGTGTAGAAAGATAAAGAGAACAAATAACTGCATCAGAGCATTATTGAAATGAATTCTGAATAAGTTAAGAAGACAATCACATAGTTTAAATTGCTTAAGCCAAGAGTGTCACAAGATGAATTCTCAGCCTTTAAACTCTCCAATTTAAATAAAAGAAAATGTAAATGAAATGATAGGTTACAATAAATACATACGAGGAAGGGAAACAAAGCTCATATCACCACCCGTTAGAATCTTTTCATAGAAACTTCAAAATCTTCTGCATTTATATTCAATTCAGATTCAAAAAATTTACAAATAGAGTCTGATACAACCAAAAGGTTCTCTTGCACTTCTTCCAACATTAATCAATTCAAGTCTCTTAGTACTTATACAATTTGATAAAAAATAATCGAAACTGAAACATTTCAGCTTCTGTAATAGTTTCGACTGATAGTTTCGGTATACGAAATGATTTACAATAATTAGAAAAAGAAAATGTTTCAAAATCATGAACAATTTCTCTAACTGGATGACTTCTTCTGCACCATCTATCTCGCTCTGAGATTTCACTAGATCTGCAAAACTGGTGACACCTGGAGATCATCTGTTGGTTCCGGGGATGTTGCACTTTGTCTTACCCAACTGTACGACTTCTTTCCATTGTGGATCAGAGGGGATTTTGTAATCCATCATCTCTTTAATTAGAATATCCAAGTCAATGCATGTAGCATAGGACATGGCTGGCATGCTAACCTTCACTGTTTTAAACCTGTTTAAAATCTCGAAAGTTGTAGAGAAATGCTCCACTAGACTAGGACCTTTCATACTTTCTTCCATATCCTTGAACTTAGAATGATACATTCTGCATTGCATGATGAGAGAGTGATAGTATTGATTATATAACGAGCCTTTACCATCCCAAAACGATGGAAGGCCTTTGACGAACAAATCTTCGAAAGCGTTTTTAAACTCTTGTATGTTGTATTCTATTTGCACAACTTTGTTCTAGACTGATCCAAGTAAGTTATGCTTAGCAATGATCCTTCTGGCTGAAATGATCAACGTAGTCCTATCTTTCACACCAATGGTTTGAGTTTCAATAGTTGGTATAGAATTTAGTAACTCAATAGTGTTTTGGGCCCACTCCGAGGGCTTCTTTGCTAATATTTCATTTACAACAACACATTTGTTCTGAGCTGTGATATCCATGTTATCTTTGTTGTTAACAAAATTAAGATAAACCCTGAATTTAGCAACCTCCACAACAATAGCGTCCCAAATTACATGTTTGGCTTCCTAAAATAATGTCTTGCCCTTTAACCTAGTTCTTAGATTGTTCACTCTCTCCTGCAAATCTTGATTTTCTTTGTGGAGTTGAGCTATCTTTTCATCTTTCACTTTCATCTTCTGCTTCAACTTTTCCATGTTCTCTTTGAGATTCTTGATCTCACCTGTTTTTAAGATTACCTGGGACATAGCTTGGAATAACCCCTCATTGCTTGATCTAGCCTCTGTATTTGCAGGTATAATGATTGCCATGTCTGATGTTGTCATCTGTGCCAGTGACCAATGCTCTTTCTCTTTCTCCAATTGTAGCAGTTTAGCCTTGTAATCGAGTGCCTCTTGTCTGAATATTTCTTTCTCTTGTTCCAATGCAACCAATTCTGTTGACTGTGGATGATCTGTAGGTGACATATTCAGCCTTTTATTTAGACTTTGTATCATCTTTTCCTTTTCATCCAAAGAATATTTCAACCCCTGGGAACCTTCAGACTCTAGTTTTTTCACCTATGTCATCCAGGCTTTGCTGGACAATTTTCCTGGTTTAGTTGTCCATATAGTTTTGACACGTATGTTGTTAACCTTGCAACCTTTAGTGATAAGATCAGATAATCATAATATAACATGTCACTGACATTCCTATGAAACTTTACTTTGTCGGGGGAAAAAATGTTTTCATAGTGCACTTTGATCTCAAAGACTTTATCATCATCAACCACTGCAATGTTAAATGTATTTTTCTCCACATCCTTGACTGAGAGTAAGGAAGATTTGTGTTGAGTAGTCCTTTCTACTTCAGGTAAAAGATCTCTTATTTCACTATTCTCCATGCGTCCTTTCATAGCATACTGATTTATCAAATCTCCCTTGGACTGATACACTACCCCAGGTGTCTGGCCAAATATGTACTTCCTACTGCTGAAGACCTTCGTGCTGCTTTTGTTTTGTGGCCTTCTTTCTGTATTGGTTTCTTCGTTCTTTGATGTAGCCTCTACCATTTCCATGCATGTTTTCCCTTTGGGCTCTTCTTCTTCCTGGTCAACTACTTGAGATGATGTTGTGATTTTCATCCTTTTGAGAGTATCTTGTTGGCTACTGGTATCTAGTGCTTATGAACTGCTCCTCTTATTGTAAATTCTCATTTTAGGAGCTTTGATAGCCAACTTAGGGGAATTTTTCCATGATGGGATTGGCTGATGGGTTGGTTTTGTTTGTCTCGTTTGATCTTGCTGTATGGTAACCTCCATGTCTGCATAGGTCTCTAGATTGGTCAACTTATCAAATCCTTCGACATGTTCATGTTCATAGGGACCTTGTCTACTGGACAATATCCTCTTTGATATGATCTGATGGGGATCATACCTTCTCCCTTGAAACTGTGTGAAACCGAATTTACTGATATTGGATTTAATCTGGGGAAAACGAGACTTACTCTTCACCACAAAGAGACCCACCACAAAAGGAAATTTCATATTAGAAGCCTCGTGTTCTTTCAGAAAATGTTCAGTCTCTGAGATAATTATTTGTCTTATGAATTCCAAATCAAAGACCCTGGGCATCGGAAAAACTGGTAAAATATAAGGTCCTTCCTGGTATCCATATACCCAAATCACAATAGATTGTGTGAACAACACCCAATATCCTACCATGTTCTCTGGATTTGGTTGTAGTGAGCTTTTCATCTCTTCCGGAACTCTTGGTAGATCTGAACAAAAAATGAGACTGTGTACCCTAGACATAATCTTGTTGATGAAGATGAGCATGGTGATCCTCTTGCACTTGGTTGAAATGAAAGTCATCTCAGAAAATTTGGTTTTGTTGGATTCTAGAAACATCCTCAGCAAGTGTGTGTAGTATCTGAGGTGCCTCAACGAGCTAAAGTTGACCAGCTGTTGATGCATATTCTTTTCAATAAATTCGTCAAAACTGACACAGAATGACTGACCAGATAGAAAACAAACCAACAGGAAACCTAACATGACCTCCACCACAAACTTGTCATTGTCTAACCCTAAAATTTTACTTAGGAAGGAACAAGCCCACTGGAATTCGACAATCATAATGCTTACACTAGCAGGTAATGACAGACTCTCTAAATGATGTTTAGTCTTGACTATGGTCTACAAAAATAAGGTTTTAAACTCGGTTGGACACTCTCTATAAATTGTGATCATTTTTTGTTCCTCAAAGGGCTCTGACATTGTAGGGGAGGTGTCTGGTACACTAAGAGCATGCCAAAGTGATGTACTATCTACTTTACACAAAACTACAAATCCTAATTTATTTAAAATGACTCTTTCTCCCTGAGAATATCACTCTGCACACTAGCTTACAAATTCGGAGAATGTAAATACCATTTCTATGACGTAAGGGAGGATGGAGGCTTGAGCCGCTTCGAGGAAAGATATGCGCATTCCAACATTTTCCAACAAATTCGATCTAGACACGAAAATGGGTGAGACTATTATTTCTATGTCGAAAACGTCAGAATATCTGTCAATTAGGGCTTCCTCCCTAGAGGATATTTCTTGTTCATCCATGAATAAAATGACAGGACCGACAACCATGGTGAAGAATACCTGTCAAGTGGTGAAAAATGCGAGTCTGACTTGGTTCTGAGCTTTGAAATTCGACTAGAAGCTTCACGCCAAGTTTTTGAATGTTTGAAGGCTTTGAATGTCATAGAATAATGTTGGGGGGTTCCTCCTTTTATAGGTATCTATTGGCATCAGGGGTTGGAGAAAATGGTTTCAAGTGAACCACCTTTCACCCTAAAGTGCCTTTGAGGATGCCACGCATCCATGCTTTAAACCACAATAGTTTTCCCCGGCCCACCCTCTATCGATTAATCTTTGTGTTTTTTCAATCGTCGATATAAACTTCAGCTGTTGATCCGGGCTACTTCAAGATCTATGGTCCACATTTTCCTAGCGTCTTTGGCATCGAGGGATTGAAGGAAGTGGTATTAGTCAAAATACTTTTTCCCCCAATGTACCTCTATGGGTGCCACGTGTCCTGTAATGAAACCACTACTGTTTTCCCCAGCCTTCCCTCGATCGCTTAACCTTTGTGTTAGTTAAATCTCTGATACACGCCTCAGTCGTTGATCTGAGATGCTTTCAGGATCGGAGGTCCACCGAGTCCTACCTTTCGTGCCTCCGCTATATCTGTCCTCATGCCTCCATATAGTACCTTATCCTCCAAACTATCACACTTCCATAGCAATGTATCTTTTCGCTAAATCTCCGAAACATGGATCCTAATCTGAAAATTGTTATGATGATAATACATCCTTACTCAAGGTGGTGTGTCGAACTCTCGTTCTTCCTTGAATAGAGACCCTAGGATGGATAATTGACCATACAAACACCGATAAATGTGTACTAAATAATGTGGAAGGAGAATGCATTGGTGTATTCCTTCTATTAGAGGTCCAAAAGTATTACAAGCTTAGAGACCTGAAAGAAAGATTGAATACTGATTTTGTGGTTAAGTTAGATGAGCGACATAACACTATCCAATTATTGGCTTCCCGGTGGAGGGACGATACAAAATTATTAAATAGGACCACTTGATGTTACAACACAACAAATATTAGGGAACCGTACATGTACTTAATGGCGTTGATCTGCCAATTGTATGGAGAAATGGATTGTTCAATATTTTCAGAAGCTTGGATGCCCCATGCATATATGATCATGATTTATGGAAGTATTTTCAACTGGGTGGAAATATTTCAAAGCAATTGAGCATCACTATTCAACAATATCAGAAAACAAAAGAAGGTGAGACACCGTCCTTTTTTATGGAATCTTTCTTATTGGACAAAATCTGCATGAGAAATGTTTTCCCACGTATGAGTCTAAGCTAGAATATCATTGAGGTACCTATACATGTGTATTTTAGAATCCTATGGGAAAACAAGTATAATAAATTTTACACTATGATATGTCATGAGTTCATATCTAGGATAGATTTTATTATTTTTAGAAAACATTGTCCAAGGCTTTCAGTAGCAGCAAAAACAATGATATCCAATTAGGTCATTGGTATCTGGAAGAGAAGAGAACTTATATCAGGGTTTTTGGAGCTATTGGTGCTCCACATATACTCCCCTCTTATGTCCCATACCATTTTGTGTTTGGATTAATATGTTACCAGACCATTTTACAAGGTTTCAATGCCTCTCTAGTGAAGGAAAAGAAGAGGGATTTTATACCCTACAGTTTCCATATTGGATATTATATAGTTAAATACACCACGCATGCCAATCAAGAAGTATTTATCCATTTGGAGTACATGTTCCATACAGGCTGGTTTCATAAACATGATCCCAAATGTCTAGTACCCTAGCACACAGGGAAAGTAGTGTAACATTGGCCTTATGCCCATGACAATTATGAATATGGGATCTTCACTGAAAATTATCAAGATTGGGAGGAGGTTCTTCAAAGAAAAGAAAACCCATAAATTATCAAGTTTAAGGCTATGTAGGCACAATAAAAATTTGCAACTGTAGAGCGTATAGCAGAGGAAACTATCATAGCACTAGATGAAGTTAGAGCAGTGGAAGCAACCGAGTCAGCAAGAAGAGAAACAACGCTCCTATCCGAGGAAGAAAGGGTTATGCAAACAATGAGACAAACCCATTTTCTTCAAGCTTTAGAACCTCCAAGGATTGTCCCAGTTAAGAAAAACACTCATGCAACCGAGCCAATTAAAATTAAAGAATATCTTCCAGAGAGGATCATCACTCAAGATGATCCAAGTTTGCTACAAACCCAAGTGGAGCGACATACAATAGCTAAAATGCCACAAAGATCATCAAGGACACCATCTATAATAGGTATACCCCCGGTCCTTATCGATTTAATAACCATATATGATGATGATGATGGAGGTCCACCAATATATTACATATCCCTAGTACCTATCACTTATGAGGAAACGTCGGGAGAAATGACTGCCTCGGCCTTAGGAGGACCAATATATTACATAGCCCTAGTACCTATCACTTATGAGGAAACGTTGGGAGAAATGACTGCCTCAGCCTTAGGAGGACCATTACAAAATCTAGGAAGAAGGGATGTAGCAATTGAAATCACCCAGGATAGTGGCACTTTTCAACAAATGGAAACTCGTCCTTTATATGAGGAAATTTCAACTCGTAATGATGGAGATACTGGTAATGAATAACCTAATGTAGAAAATACATTTGGAGAAGAAGGGGGTATGAAAAATAGGAAATCAATGTCCCATCAATAGAAAATAGAGTGACTACAGGCTTACCATCCAATTCCCCACCTCATATAGTAACACCAGCACCTGGAATTGACCAAGAGAGAATGCCATCATCGAAACTCATACACAAAACATTCACCTATAACTTATACACAAGAGAATTCATTAACAAAAGAAGGTAAAATTCAAGTACCTACAATGAAAAAAGGGACTTGTGACCTACAAATATATGCAATGATGGTATGAAAAGGCATATCAATATTTGGAGTGGATCGAGTACATTAGATAAGTGCATATGGGATGAGACAAAAAATAACATGGTATTTGGGTACTCACAGATTATAGTATCACCAGAGTACAGATGTCAACAAAACACTGGATGCAAATGGTACAAGAACCTAATTAGAAAATGAGATAAAGGTGGGAAAAATGTGTGAAGAGTTGGGAGAAAATAAATAAGGAAATGAGAGATATCCATCTACCAGAGTTTGACCAACCCGAGGACTTCACGGACTTGTGTGACATAGTCAACAAACACACTGAATTGGACTAGGCATCTGAAGTAGAAATTTCATATATTTCGACCCTTGTCTTAGGACAGAGGAAAAAGTTCATGAAGCCCCTGATCAAAGCATCTTCAGTTTTAAAGTGGATAACTGGTTAAATGGAAAGCTATATAAATACAAGAAATGTATGGTGGAGATGAAAGATATCCTTAGCACACCAATGGACCAACACAAGTTTTCTTATGCCAACACATGCTAAGAAGTCTTTTTCCAGTGGTCAAAATATCAGAGGAATGATCCATTGCAGTAGAACATCAATACAACTAGATACAACCAAAGAAGGACATGTGGATTAAGTCCTCTTTGCTTTTGTTTACTTTAGACTCAACATAGTAGATATTTTTAGATAATTTACTTTTATAAATAAATACATCGACGATGTATTAGGGGCAATGGTTCTTGCATAGAAAAGAGGATTTTATTTTGTAAGAGAACTATTTCTAAGAAAAAGGTTATTGAATTTAGAATTTCTATGTAGCACCATAAGCTTTTTTCATCTAAAGCGTGAATGTGATTGAACCTATGGATTGTTTCCATTCTCAACTTGATATTTTTTGTTGTATTGAGAAAGATCTTTTATGATTATTTCTTAAGTTATCTTAGAATTCCTTACAATTATTTATTTCGAATTGATGAAAGTAAATCGATAACGTTTAACATGTAATGTGTGATAAGGTGTGGTGAAATTATTTTCTATCCTCTATTATATTGCATGCATACTCTTTTTTCAAACTTTCTCTCAAATGATATCTAATGGTATAGAAAAGTGATGGTATTATTGCTAATATGAAATTGACATAGTTTTTTTTGGCATATTGGGGAACAATGTTTATCCCAAGGCCTGGTCTTCTCCCAAATAGATCATTTTTCCATTATTATTACTTTTATTTCAACATTGTAAAAAAAATAGGATAAAAGAACCCAAAAGAGAATTTCTTTATTAGGAAGAAATATTTGAAAGGTACTTATATATCACTATTAAATCCCATCAAAACTTTCCAGATCATTGATATGGATAATTTTACTAATATTAAACACTGAAGAGTCTAATTGGGCCTCATTGGTAGGTACAATTCCTACTTTTGCATCATGGGGAATTTTGAACCCTCAACACAGACATCATATTCAACCACAAGGGTGTGGATGTCATGTTTCATACCATCCCAGAAGAAATAAAGTTTGACCTGTTTATAGGTTTTGGTAAACCCTGAATGCCCAGTTGTGGGTGAAGAATGAAGCTCAAACAACATCATGGATAGAAATTGCAACTGCTTGCTTAAATATAGATGACCTTTGTAGAAAATCTAGTTATTGTGCCAAGAGTACCCTGGATAAGATGGAGAATGTTCTTGCAATTGTTGGATTAGGCAAGATATTTTGG
The DNA here is from genome assembly GCA_010110895.2 of Picea sitchensis. Lineage (NCBI taxonomy): Eukaryota > Viridiplantae > Streptophyta > Pinopsida > Pinales > Pinaceae > Picea > Picea sitchensis. The sequence continues at coordinate 54,285 of SNQJ01S0046006.1, forward strand.
TGTCTTGCAGCCATTCTTTGAAATCATCTTGGAGCCAATATAGTACAATTAGGGAGAGGGAAAACCGGGACCCTTCTTCTTCATATTTTTAGGAAAGATCTTTAGTTACCACATTTTATTTTCCATTCATGTATATTATCTCATAATCATATCCAAATAGCTTGGTTACCCATTTTTTTTTAGCCAGGGAGGAAATTAGTTGTTCCAGAAAATACTTGAGGATTTGGTGATCAAGTTTAATCTGGAAGAACTTCCTCAATAGATAAGGATGCCAGAGATCCACGACATGTAGAATAACCAACATTTCCTTTTCATATATTGATTGGAACAAATGCTTGTCTAAAATTTTTTTTCTAGTGTAGGCCAAAGGCCAACCATGTTGCATGAGGATTTCCCCAATTCCTTTTCCCGAAGCATCACATGCCAAAACAAAAGTCTTGGCAAAGTCTAGGAGTTCCAGGATAGGCATCATGCACATAGCCTCTTTCAAGTAATGTAAGGAGTGATTAGCTTCTGGAGTCCAACTGAAGGTGTTATTTTTAAGGAGTGAATTGAGAGGTGTTGTAATTTCTCCATAATTTTTAGCAAACTTGCTATAATAACATGTTAAACTAAAGAAACCACTCAATATCTTAAGAGTTTTAGGGTGAGGCCAATCCTTAGTAGCTTCAATTTTTATAGGATCCACCCTTACACCATCGTTTCCAACAATATGATCTAGGTAATCCACTTATGAGGCTCCAAGGGAACACTTAGATTGTTTGAGGAAAAGTTGGTGCTAAGAGAATAGATGGAGAACTTGATCCACATGGGAGAGATGGGATGTCCAAGTTTTACTATAGATGAGAATATCATCAAAGAAAACTAAAACAAAATGATGAAGAAGAGGATGGAAGAGATGATTCATGAGACTTTGGAAAGTGGAAGGGGAATTACACAATCCAAAGAGCATGACAAAGAAATCATAGGGACCCTCATGAGTTCTAAAGGCAGTCTTGGGAATGTCTTCTTCTTTCATACAGATCTTTTGGTATTCTGAACAAAGATCGATCTTAGTAAAGTACTGAGAAATGATCAATTCATCCAAGAGATCATCAATGATAGGAATAGGAAAATTGTCTTTGATGGTGAGTTTATAGACGGAATGAGAGTATGGATACATGCACCAAGTCCATTCTTTATTGAGTACCATGAACAAAAGAGAAGAATAGGAGTTGGTACTAGGACGAATAACACTCACTTCGAGAAATTCTAGAATGATTTTCTCAATTTCATTCTTCTGGGAAAAGGGATGAAGATAAGGGATAACAATAAGAGGAATACTACATGGGATAAGTGATCCAGAATCGGATCCGGAAGCCTGACAGGGCTAAAAAAGGATCAAAAATGAAAGTGCTCGGAATCCAATGAAACTAGTGCCATTGCATCTATCTCGTCTTCCTGATTCTGGCCATATATTTACTTCGTCAACCGGGCTTCGTATGAAAAAGATATCGCATTCTGTCCGAAAACCCAAACAGGCAAAACAAAGGTGGATGACTGTACAGTTCGTACAGTGCCATGTGGCAAGCTGACTGTATAGGCTGTATGGCCGTATAGATGACGCGACAGCTCCTGGAGATGACACGTGGCAGGTGATTTGGCGTACAATAGGTACAGTTGGACTAGTTAGAGGGTGACATGTGTCACCATTGTAAGGGTGACACGTGGCACAGGCTGACATGGCAAGGATGACGTCAGTAGGGATGACGTCAGCAGGCTGACTGGGTAGGTACGGTGACAGGTGGCAGGGTATGTGGCAAGCACATGGATGAATTAGAGATTGACAGGTGGTAGTTTTTTATTGGTTGGAAACGTACCACATGGCCTAGTCATGGGCTGCCACGTGGCACCCTGTGGTTGGCTCGTGATTTGTGTAAAATTATGGGTTCACCACCGGGGTTGAGCCCCTGACCTCTCCTCTGGGCTGTGGACTGGCAGGACCGAGCTAACATCCCACCCCATGGGTATTTCTTATTAGTCATATGGTAATGTATATATTTAAGTTTAACTAGAGTTCCAGTCGGGGCCGGAAAGGGCTGGGGCCTAGCCCCAGCCCACAGACGAATTACATACCTTATGCCCCTACCATGGAATCAAGCGACAGGGTGCAGGAGTTGGCAGATAGGGACTAGCCCTCGGATCTCGAGCAGATCCCACAGGACCAGGGGCCATCCACCAAAGTTGGGCATGGGTAGTCTATTAATCCACCGGTTCCATGGAACGCGCCAAAGACCAGGAGCTAGGGCGCATGAAAAGGGCCAGCACATAGCCCGAGGGGCTAGCGCTCGGCCACATGGCCCCATATGACCCTGCCAAGGGGGCGCGTGCACAGAATAAGGAGATTATTCCCTATTATTAAAACAAAGTGGGTGTTTTGTTAAGTTTTTGGATTTTCTATTGATTTTATGCCTGTTAATGGAGGATTTGGCCCATTTTTGGGAGATATTGGGCATTTTTGGTGCCCAAATTTTGGGAGGAAGTTGGGGATGGATAACCAACTTCAGATATATATAAAACAGGCATGTATGAGGCCATGGAGGACATTCAGAGTAGAGTTATGCTGAAGGGAAGCCAAGCCAAAGCCATTTTTATGCAGGGAAGCTATTGAGGAGCAGACACTTGCGGGCCATTTCTGGGAGCTCCGGACATCCGTTTTGCGTGCCATTTTCTTTGCTCGGTTCTAGAGATCTGGAAGAACATGAACAGATTAGTCTTGTAGCCAATTGGAACTGCTGCAATGTACTTTTGAGCTTTTGAACAAAAATAAAGAAGCCTCCCCCATAGAGACAAAGGCCCGGAGACGTAGGCAACATTGTGGCAAACTCCGTTATCAATTCTCGTGTTATGGTTTGTTGTTTATTATTTCATTTCAGATATGCATATGTGTATATGGCTATCATAATTCCTCTCTTTTCCTCATTCTTTCATTAAGCTTCTCAATTGGATAATTAACGCATGCAAAATTAAAAAACTCAACCATAGTCATTAAAAGATCCTACGGATCAAGTGGTATCAGAGCTAGTTGATGTTTGGATTTGAGTTTTGCATGTTAAGTAGGGAAAATCTACAACGTGGTGAAGGCAATCTTGTTGTAGAGAATCCATTAATTGGATTGAGAAAGAGAGCTTCTCACAACAAGAAGATGGCATCGGAAGAAGGGCTTTCTCAAGATGAGAAAGAGTTCCGGAAAACTTTCCTTGCTATGTTGGAGATGGTGAAAGTTTTGTACAAGGATTACTTGGAACGAAAGAGACCATTTTTGGGTGAATCTTCAAAGGGAAAAAGTGAAGAGGAAGAGGATCATCCTAAGATTCCTCCTTCACCTCCATCATCACCTCCTTCTTCTCCTTCTTCTTCAAGTTCAAGTTCTAAATCTAATGGAAAGAAAAATGTTCATAAGAATACAAATGAAATGCCATTGTTAAAACTTGATGTTAAATTTGAGTTTCCCATATATGATGGTGAAGTAAATGCAGAAAAACGTGACAATTGGATCAGGCAGATGGAGGTATACTGCAGTGTGAAATAGATCAAAGATGAGGCCACACAAATTAAGTTGGCATCTTTGAGACTTGCAGGTACAACTCTCATATGGTGGCAAAGCAAGTTGCAAAATGGAACGCAACAAGTGGGTAAGGTATTTCCATCATGGAAGAGTTTCATTTCTGCACTTAGGAA
>SNQJ01S0046006.1:58014-85017 GCA_010110895.2 Picea sitchensis
AAGCAAGCAACAAACCAATAATTGTTTCAAATGAAGTAATCGATCTTAAGCAAGAACAAGAAATGATTGTTGAATGGAAAATCAATCATAAGTTGCTTCAAGATAAGCTCATGTCATGCAAATATTTAAAGTATATCATCTCATTTGCAGTCATCTTTTTGATGCTTTCATTAGTAATGTTGTCTACATGGATGATAGTTGCTTCAGTAAGATGTAACAGGGTTCAAATGGCTAACAATATATTGTTAGTTGTCATGATTGTGTTACAATTGATCTTGATGAGACAGGTGCATAAGACAGAGTTTAGAGATAGAAGACAAGCCGGGTGGCCTATCTCGAGCTTGTTGACTAGTCAGTAACCTTTTGGGGACCGAAAGGTCTTTTAGTGGGGAGGTGTGATCCAGAATCGGATCCGGAAGCCTGACAGGGCTCAAAAAGGCTCAAAAATGAAAGTGCTCGGAATCCAATGAAACTAATGTCATTGCGTCTGTCTCGTCTTCCTGATTCTGGCCATATATTTACTTCATCAAACGGGCTTCATATGCGAAAGATATCGCATTCTGTCTGAAAACCCAAACATGCAAAAAAAAGGTGTATGACTGTACAGTCCGTACAGTGCCACATGGTAGGCTGACTGTACAGGTCGTATGGCTGTACAGATGATGTGGAAACTCCTGGAGATGACATGTGGCAGGTGATGTGGCATACAACAGGTATAGTTGGACCAATCAGAGGGTGACACATGTCACCACTGTAAGGGTGACACGTGGCGTAGGATGACATGGCAGGGATGACGTCAGCAGGCTGACTGGGAAGGTACGGTGACATGTGGCAGGGTACGCGACAGGCACATGGACAAATTAGAGATTGACAGGTGGCAGTTTTTGATTGGTTGGAGAGGTGCCACGTGGCCCAGTCATGGTCTACCACATGGCACCCTGTGGTTGGCTCATGATTTGCATAAAATTATGGGTTCACCACCAAGGTCGAACCCTCAACCTCTCCTCCAGGCTGTGGACTGGCAGTACTGGGCTAACTGCTTGCCCGATGGGTTTTTATTATTAGTCATATGGTAATGTATATATTTAAGTTTAACCAGAGTTCCAGTCGGGGCCGAAAAGGGCTGGGGCTAGCCCCAGCCCGCGGACGTATTACATACCATATGCCCCTACCATGGAATCAAGCGACAGGGCGCAGGAGTTGGCAAATAAGGACCAGCCCTTGGATCTTGGGTGGATCGCACAGGACCAGGGGCCATCCACCAAAGTTGGGCGCAGGTAGTCTGTTAAGCCATCGGTTTCATGGAACACGCCGAAGACCAGTAGCTAGCGTGCATGGGAAGGGCCAACGCATAGCCCGAGGAGCTAGCGCTCGGCCACATCGCCCCATATGACCCTTCCAAGGGGGCGCGCACACAAAATAAGTATATTATTCCCTATTATTAAAACAAAGTGGTTTTTTTGTTAAGTTTTTGGATTTTCTATTGATTTTATGCCTGTTAATGGAGGATTTGGCCCATTTTTGGGAGATATTGGGCATTTTTGGAGCCCAAATTTTGGGAGGAAGTTGGGGATGGATAACCAACTTCAGATCTATATAAACCAGGCCTGTATGAGGCCATGGAGGATAGTCAGAGAAGATTTATGCTGAAGGGAAGCCAAGCCTAAGCCATTTTTATGTAGAGAAGCTATTGAGGAGCAGACGATTGTAGGTCATTTCTGGGAGCTCTGGACATCCTTTTTGCATGCCATTTTCTTTGTTGTGTTCTAAAGAGCTGAAAGAACATGACCAGATCAGTCTTGTAGCCAATTGGCATTTATACGATGTACTTTTGAGCTTTTGAACAGAAATAAAGAAACCTCCCCCACAGAGACAAAGGCCCAGAGACGTAGGCAACGTTGTGCCGAACTCTGTTATCAATTCTCGTGTTATGGTTTGCTATTTATTATTTCATTTTAGATTTGCATATGTGTATATGGATGTCATAATTCCTCTCTTTTCCTCATTCTTTCATTAAACTTCTCAATTGGATAATTAACGCATGCAAAATTAAAAACTCAACCATAGTCATTAAAAGATCCTACGGATCAACAAGAGGAATGGAATGATCATGAACACCAAGAGAAGGGGGAAGCCCTTGGGGAGTGGAAAAAAAATCTTGGTTTTTGGATATGATAGATTGGAGGTAAGGATGGATGGAGGGTGTCTCAACTGTTTGAATGAAATGGAGTTGGGAAATAATACCCAAATGACCCTTTTTGACAATCTTTTCCATTGGATGAGAACTGATGATATTAAGGGAACCTGTTGTGATTCCTTGGAATTGATATTGTTGTCCCTCTTATTGGAATTGCATCATGTTTAATTCCTTAAAATCCATGAGAATGGGGCCCATAGTGTGTAACCATTAAACACCTAACGCAATGTCACAACCACTAATGGAGGAGCTACCACGCTCATTTTATATGGGTAACAACTGCCTCCTCTTCAGAAACATCCTCAGTCATGTCCATAAAAACCTTTTGTTCCTTACACTTATGCCTTGGAAAGTATTTTTCATCAAAATTATAGCAAAGACCCTTGAGTTTGCGTTCAACGATTTCATCCCAGGTTAATTTCTGGTTCTTGAGGGGACTTGAAGGAGGGTTAGGACTGGTGGGTTTAGGGTGAGGAAGAAAATATGGTTTTATGGTCTGGGAAGAGATAATATGTTAAATACACCACACATGCTAATCAAGAAGTATGGTTATATGATCTGGGAAGAGATATATAGTTATATGGTCTGGGAAGAGATATATAGTTAAATACACCACACATGCCAATCAAGAAGTATTGATCCATTTGGAGTACATGTTCCATACAGGCTGGTTTCATAAACATGATCCCAAAGGTCTAGTACCCTAGCACATAGGGAAAGTAGTGTAACATTGGCCTTATGCCCATGACAATTATGAATATGGGATCTTCACTAAAAATTATCAAGACTGGGAGGAGGTTCTTCAAAGAAAAGAAAACCCATAAATTACCAAGTTTAAGGCTATGTAGGCACAATAAAAATATGCAACTGTAGAGCGTATAGTAGAGGAAACTATCATAGCACTAGATGAAGTTAGAGTAGTGGAAGCAACCGAGTCAGCAAGAAGAGAAACAATGCTCCTATCCAAGGAAGAAAGGGTTATGCAAACAATGAGACAAACCCATTTTCTTCAAGATTTAGAACCTCCGAGGATTGTCACAGTTAAGAAAAACACTCATGCAACTGAGCCAATTAATATTAAAGCATATCGTACAAAGAGGATCATCACTCAAGATGATCCAATTTTGCTCCAAACCCAAGTGGAGCGACATACAATAGCTAAAATGCCACAAAAATCGTCAAGGACACCATCTAGAATAGGTATACCCCCGGTCCTTATCAATTTAATAACCATATATGATGATTATGGAGGTCCACCAATATATTACATAGCCCTAGTACCTATCACTTATGAGGAAACATCAAGAGAAATGATTGCCTCAGCCTTAGGAGGACCATTACAAAATCTAGGAAGAAGAGATGTAGCAATTGAAATAACCCAGGATAGTGGCACTTTTCAACAAATGGAAACTCATCCTTTATATGAGGAAATTTCAAATCGTAATGATGGAGATACTGGTAATGAATAACCTAATGTAGAAAATACATTTGGAGAAGAAGGGGGTATGAACAATAGGAAATCAATGTCCCATCAATAGAAAATAGAGTGACTACAGGCTTACCATCCAATTCCCCACCTCATATAGTAACACCACCACCTGGAATTGACCAAGAGAGAATGCCATCATCGAAACTCATACACAGAACATTCACCTATAACTTATACACAAGAGAATTCATTAACAAAAGAAGGTAAAATTCAAGTACCTACAATGAAAAAAGGGACTGGTGACCTACAAATATATGCAATGATGGTATGAAAAGGCATATCAGTATTTGGAGTGGATCGAGTACATTAGATAAGTGCATATGGGATGAGACAAAAAATAACATGGTATTTGGGTACTCACAGATTATAGTATCACTAGAGTAAACAGGTCAACAAAACACTGGATGCAAATGGTACAAGAACCTAATCGGAAAATGAGATAAAGGTGGGAAAAATGTGTGAAGAGTTGGGAGAAAATAAATAAGGAAATGAGAGATAACCATCTACCAATGTTCGACCAACCCAAGGACTTCACAGACTTGTGTGACATAGTCAACAAACACATTGAATTGGACTAGGTATCTGAAGTAGAAATTTCATAGATTTCGACCCTTGTCCTAGGACAGAGGAAAAAGTTCATGAAGCCCCTGATCAAAGCATCTTCAGTTTTATAGTGGATAATTGGTTAAATGGAAAGCTATATAAATACAAGAAATGTGTGGTGGAGATGAAATATATCCTTAGCACACCAATGGACCAACACAAGTTTTCTTATGCCAACACATGCTAAGAACTCTTTTTCCAGTGGTCAAAATATGAGGGGAATGATCCACTACAGTAGAACATCAATACAACTAGATACAACCAAAGAAGGACATGTGGATTAAGTCCTCTTTGCTTTTGTTTACTTTAGATTCAACATAGTAGCTATTTTTAGATAATTTACTCTTATAAATAAAGACATCGACCATGTATTAGGGGCAATGGTTTTTGCATAGAAAAAAGGATTTTATTTTGTAAGAGAACTATTTCTAAGAAAAAGGTTATTGAATTTAGAATTTCTGTGTAGAACCATAAGCATTTTTCATCTAAAGCATGAATGTGATTGAACCTATGGATTGTTTCCATTCTCAACTCGATATTTGTTGTTGTATTGAGAAAGATCTTTTATGATTATTTCTTAAGTTATCTTAGAATTCCTTACAATTATTTACTTTGAATTGATGAAAGTAAATCGATAATGTTTAACATGTAATGTGTGATAAGGTGTGGTGAAATTATTTTCTATCCTCTATTATATTGCATGCATACTCTTTTTTCAAACTTTCTCTCAAATGATATCTAATGGTATAGAAAAGTGATGGTATTATTGATAATATGAAATTGACATAGTTTTTGTTTGCATATTGGGGAACAAAGTTTATCCCAAGGCCTGATCTTCTCCCAGATAGATCATTTTTCCATTACTATTACTTTTATTTCAACATTATAAAAAAAAATAGGATAAAAGAACCCAAAAGAGAATTTCTTTATTAGGAGGAAATATTTGAAAGGTACTTATATATCATTGTTAAATCCCATCAAAACTTTCCAAATCATTGATATGGATAATTTTACTAATATTAAACACTGAAGAGTCTAATTGGGCCTCATTGGTAGGTACAATTCCTACTTTTGCACCATGGGGAATTTTGAACCCTCAACACAGACATCATATTCAACCACAAGGGTGTGGATGTCATGTTTCATACCATCCCAGAAAAAATAAAGTTTGACCCGTTCATAGGTTTTGGTAAACCCTGAATGCCCAGTTGTGGGTGAAGAATGAAGCTCAAACAACATCATGGATAGAAATTGCGACTGCTTGCTTAAATATAGATGACCTTTGTAGAAAATCTCATTATTGTGCCAATAGTACCCTAGATAAGATGGAGAATGTTGTTGCAATTGTTGGATTAGGCAAGATATTTTGGGGTCTTGCAGCCATTCTTTGAAATCATCTTGGAACCAATATAGTACAATTAAGGAGAGAGAAAACCAGGACCCTTCTTCTTCATATTTTTAGGAAAGAGTGTCAGTTACCACATTTTGTTTTCCATTCATTTATATTATCTCATAATCATATCTAAATAGCTTGGTTACCCATTTTTGTTTAGCCAGGGAGGGAGTTCGTTGTTCCAGAAAATACTTGAGGATTTGGTGATCAATTTTAATCTGGAAGAACTTCCTCAATAGATAAGGATGCCAGAGATCCATGACATGTAGAATAGCCAACATTTCCTTTTCATATATTAATTGGCACAAATTCTTGTCTAAAATTTGTTTTCTAGTGTAGGCCAAAGGCCAACCATGTTGCATGAGGATTTCCCCAATTCCTTTTCCTGAAGGATCACATGCCAAGACAAAAGTCTTGGCGAAGTCTAGGAGCCCCAGGATAGGCGTCATGCACATAGCCTCTTTCAAGTAATGTAAGGAGTGATTAGCTGCTAGAGTCCAATTGAAGGCATTATTTTTAAGGAGAGAATTGAGAGGTGTTGTAATTTCTCCATATTTTTTAACAAACTTGCTATAATAACCTGTTAAACCAAAAAAACCATGCAATATCTTAAGAGTTTTAGGGTGAGGCCAATCCTCAGTAGCTTCAATTTTTATAGGATCCACCCTTACACCATCGTTTCCAACAATACGATCTAGGTAATTAAGGGAACCTGTTGTGATTCCTTGGAATTGATATTGTTGTCCCTCTTGTTGGAATTGCATCATGGTTAATTCCTTAAAATCCATGAGAATGGGGCCCATAGTGTGTAACCATTAAACACCTAGCGCAATGTCAAAACCACCCATGGAGGAGCTACCATGCCCATTTTATATGGGTGACAACTGCCTCCTCTTTAGAAACATCCTCAGTCATGTCCATAAAAACCTTTTGTTCCTTACACTTATGCCTTGGAAAGTATTTTTCATCAAAATTATAGCAAAGACCCTTGTGTTTGAGTTCAACGATTTTATCCCAGGTTAATTTCTAGTTCTTGAGGGGGCTTGAAGGAGGGTTAGGACTGGTGGGTTTAGGGTGAGGAAGAAAATATGGTTTTATGGTCTGGGAGGAGATAATATGTTGGGATTCCTTGGCTCGTTGAGTAGCTTCCAACCAAGTTTGGGGGTGTTCCATGAGAACATGGAAATGGATTTCATCTTTTAGACCACTGATAAAGAATTCCTGTAAGAAGGCATCTTACATGCCCTCTGTTCTAATGTCCAAGTTATCAAAGGTGGAAAAAAAAGTTTTCCATTGTCCGAGACTACTTCAACTTGGTCAATCGACCTAAATGATGGGTTTCAAATTCAAAGCGGTCATAAATGTCTGCAACAAACTATGTCCAAGAAACATACCTTGGCATGCCTTTCTACTCCATTGCCACCATTTCCATCATTTCATATCCAAATCTAGGATACCATAACAAAGCTTGGATAAATCATCAATAATTCCATGCAAAGGGAAATATTGTTCCAGTTGAGTGACCCAACCTGTGGGATTGGAGCCATTAAATTTTTTCACATCAATTCTAACAAGGCACGGGTCTCAAGGAAGGTGGGTGGAATGAGGACCTTGGTAATGGGAAGCATAATTATATTCCTGATAGGAAGTTTTCTTATAAGAGGTAGGGTTCAGGGAGAAACTCATCAATTGGTCGAGTGTGTCTTTGATGTATTTTATGTGGTCACACTAATCCTGTAGGGTATGAACAAAGGCATATAGCCATATAATGTTGGAATTGAGAGTGTTTATGTCCTCCTTATTATGGAGATTGTCGAAAATCGAGATATTGAGTTCTTGGGAATGGGTGGTGGTCATTTTGGAAAAGGAAAAAATAAGCAGGCATGTTCGCACTAAAAAATTGGCAGGTGAGGGGTATCACAGTAGATGGGGAAAACAGAGGAATCCAAAGGTACAGGTGGAAAATAAGGGTGCTGGGAAGGGTGGGTGGGTCCAAAAAAGACAAAATGGTGACACATGATAGGTATCATTTACATTGGGGTGAAAAGGGGAATCTAATCAGATACGGCCCAAATAAGGGTGTCGAGAAAGGGGCTTGGGTCCATGATTATAGTTGTCTTAAAAATGATAGGTACAATGGTAATCAAAGAAAAGAGAGGAATTCAATGGGATAGGTCCCAAATAACAGTGTCAGTGGACAACTATTCTTTTTTTTTTTAACTCTTGTGAAGTTATACTTTGATCTGAATAATATTGTAGTGACGAAATGCCTAGATTCTTAACAGGAAAAAAGTTGTAGTAATTTTGCAACCCAAATGTAGGAGGTAAGGTTGCACGACAATAGATCTTTTCTATTCCTTTTTCTATTATGTTTCGATCCCAAGGGTTAGGGTGTTCAAGGTTTCTACAAATAAGGGTTTCCCATATGCTATATATATTTGATATATGTGCAGGGTCGAACAATAGTACTCAACCCAATTTCTCAGGGAACCAAATATGGCGGCTAGACCATACCCTTATCCATACTACCTGATTACCCAAGTACTAGAGAGTATCATCCCGACTGTTGTTCTCGGTGGAACTATAACAGTCAGGTGACCATTGATTGACGTATGGAGGGTTTCAGGATACCTAAGCTAATCCCTATACAGGTTTTTTCTGATGTGATACAACTCAAAGAGGTACCAACATGGGTTAAAAGTGTGTCCAACAATGTGAGATTAAATACCTCTTGTATTTCCTATGTGTATTCTTTCACGACCACAGATTTATGCATTGAACGAAAATTCAATGTAGTTTTAAGATGTCAGAATATGTCTCTACCATGAAAAATATTAACCCACAATTCCTTCTTAGGAAAGTGCTTACCACTTGTAAGGTAACATATCTACTATAATATGCGAAAATAGGAATATTCATAAACGATCAATGGAACAGAAAAATATTGAGAAGAGAAACACCATAAATGATACCTTTATTGGGAGAAAAAAATTTCACTTTCCTCTTCGAGGAAGAAACCTCCTAAAGAGCAGAGATCTATTACAATAATTCTCAAGAAAAACACTTCTCATGCTTCCTACTCTTATTTATAGTAATTCTATCTTCTAAAGAACCTTCTAGTGGAAGATCTTTCTAGAAGCGAGAGCTTATATTAGGTATTCTTACATTGACTTGTTCCCATTTATTAAACAAGCCTTATAAACTAATGTCAACCTTTATTACATCAAAAATATATTATTATACCTATGTGAGGGTTTATGGAGGTTAGGTCCCTAAAAATAGTTTTTTTCTTACTCTTCCCTTTTCCCATTGATCGGTCCTCGAATTCATGTGGCTCCCTTGACACATCCTCAACAACATGTTTTCCTTTAATAGCTTCAAGATGAGTATCATGTATTGATAATTCCTCAATATTAGTATTATATATAAAAATAGTATGGTGAATATATGGATGCATACCACCAATATACTTTAGAAGAGTTTTAGGAGTGTGTAATGGAATTCCCAAATAAAATGCCTTCATTTTAAATTCCTGTGTATAAGCTTGAACATTTTTACCTTTTCCTTGTCTTAGATTTTTCCAAGTAATCATTAATGTTTGCATATAAGCTAATGGATACAATTTCTTTCTTAATGTAGCAGTAAATTCAATCCAGGAATAAATGATTTTACCATGTTGAATAATATCATCTTGTGTTTAATTCTCCCACCATATCAAGGTTGTTTTGTTCATGCGAAGACTAGCCAACTATATTCTTGAAGTATCCTCTATGATTTTTTGTACCCTACAATACACTTCAATCTGTTTGACCGAATTATCCAACTTCTTTGCATTCAATTCTCCATCATAAGTAGGAAAATTAAACTTTACATCTAGATTTAATAAAGGAAAATCATGAGAATGAGAAGAGTTCTTAGAACGATTTTTCCTCTTATGAGAAGAATGTTCACTTTCATTGGAATATGATGATGATCTCAATGATGACAAAGGAGGCTCTGAAGGTTCTTCACCTTCTCCTTCTTCTTTAACTTCTTCATTTTTTACCAAATTACTTTATCCCTTGTATTTCTTTCGATCCTCATACATTTCTTCCACCATGGCCTTCATCAAATTAAATGTCTTGAAGAAATCATCTTCAGATTCATAAGGACCTAACCTTCTTGGTGGAGCCATCTCTCCTCTTCAAGTGAAGATCCTTGAACCAATTTAAAGATTGTAACTTGCAAGCTTTCCTTAACCTCGCTTAGAATTGGAACTCGTAAGCATTCACCTACCAATACACGTCAAAACAAACTATGATACCAAATTGATTTGGAAATCCTTAGATGTATATTATTTCTTAAATACACATAAACATATGACCAGATTTGGGAAATGAAGATCGACTTGACTATTTTCAAAATAACATGTGAATGTCTTACTTATCCATAAAATTCAATAACACTGATGAATAACTTGCAGAAAGAAAATGTTGAAATGAAGTAAAGTAGGATCAACAATAATTCAAATGACACATAAACAATGTTTTAATGGAGTTCTCCCATCTTGGGCTACGTCTCCAGGTCCCTTTTCAATAGTGAGATCGCTCTTTAATGCTCAAATGTCAAAATCAAAATGAATGGGCTTACAAATACCAAGTTTTTAAATACACCCTTCAAGCTTGCTACTCAATCCCAGAAATAGGGGTCTAGATTGACTTTCTCTTGAAATTCTAAGACAAATGAGTACAAAATTGACTATGTTCTAAATAGGTACCCAAAAATCCATTTTTGCAGGCATAATGAGACTATGGGTCTCATACATAGAAATATGAATTAATACTTTTATAGAAAAAAATATTACGTAGAACTAACATCACCATCGGATTCCTCTCGAAATTCTGATAAAAATGAGTATAAACGCTATATACTTACCTCAAAGAGCTCAATAACATGAAAAACGAGACAAACCAAAAAATGGAGACACCTTTTTCACACAAAATGAGGAAATATGAATTGGGAACAAACTTGTATGGCACACATTCTAATGCTAGCATGAAAATCCATGTCATCGTACGTGGTCCGAGAATTGGTTTATATAGGGTAAGTCGACCTAACCGACCCCCTAGATACCTGCTCGCATATGGTTACAACTTAAACAATATATGTTTTGTTTCTTATAACAAGCAATGCATGTGGCATAATGTTAGGAAAAATATTTACTAAAAAATTGTTCTATTCTAGGAATATTCCCCTAGAGGTCATGGGTGAGATTCCCATGGGGAACCATTTTTATTCTCCCTTGGCCATTATTGTCCAATCAGAGAGTGCCATATGGCACTCTCTAATTGGTCCACTTATCTACACAGTCAACAATCTTCCATGTCATCTAGGACCTATACCTGTATGGATATGCCATGCCACTACCATCTGTCACCTACCATGTCATCATACAGATGACATGTGACACATTTTTATTAGTCCACATTGGTGCCTGGAAATTCCAAAAATGAGTGACACATGGTAGCCTCTTGTATTGCCAGCATGACATCATATTATCATTTACAGTGAGGAATTGTTCATTTTAACACACACACACACACACACACACACACATATATAATGATATTGTAACTTGAACAACTTCTTTATGGTGAAAACATTGACTCCATTTTCTTTAAATTTAGACTCCCTGGTGAGAATGTAGACTTACATCATGTTTCAAAGTTATCATTGTAAGTTTTAAAATGTGTAATTATCAATTTTCAAAAGGTTTCCAATACTATCATTATTGATTTACATTAGTGTTTATCAGTTTCAAATGGTATCATTATTGATTTCCAATAGTGTGATTATCATTTTACAAAATAAAAATCTCTCTTTTATAATGTGTAATTATTGGCTTTCATGAATTTAATATGTAGTTTTTAATATTCACATTAAATCAAGTATAATTATGAAATATATTGCTTGGTCTATTTTTCTCAAAAAGGAAATAGCCCAAACAAGTTGAATAAATCAATTTAAATATGATCTCTTTTGCATTGTTATTTATACCATACTACAAAATGTTTCCAAATGTTTCCTTGGTAGCATAATATTCCAAGGCATATTCATCATATAGATCTTTCATAAAACTCACATCACATTAGGAGAGAAAAAACCCATTATATTTCTTCAAACAGTAGAAATAAAGTATTATTCATCAATGCGTAAATTTTCCTCTTGATTTGATATATCTCAATTGCCATGTTTCCCTTTTATTTTATTTTTACTTTATTCTCCTTTGTATTTGATCATATTTTCCATGTTCATATGATGTTATCCACATCGAGGATGTCATCCTTATTTCTTCCAAATGTCCAATCTTTAGTTTTTTATCCCAACTTGCATATCCTCCATTAGGTTTTCACCATTGAACATGAATGTTGTATATCTCAACATCATCCATATCTTTGTAAACACCACTTATTTCCTTTTTTAAACATATTGGATTGTTAACACTTTGATGTACAATGACCACCAAATCTTTATTCACATCCTTTCTTGGATCACATTCTTATATAGGCTTGTTACAAGGAGAATCTACATATATATCATTCTTAAAAAGGATTCTTTGACTCATATAATCCTCCATGAGATAAGGTTGTTGTTGAGAATTATTAACGATGTCTAATTACTATCTTACTTTCTGCCATCAATAATTGCTTGGCCTCAACCAAATAATTGAGAGCACATTAAATCCATTAGAATAATTTATCAATATTTTATCTTAAGAATCCAATATTCTTCCCCTCCATCTTGAATCGTTACAATAGGGTAATATATAACCCTATTCCTTTTTTCATTCGTTGGTTCCATCTCTTTTAATGTTTTGATTGGTGACAACATTATTTCCCCTCAAAAAGTATTCCTTACCATTAACCAATTTTCCATATATTTATATAATTGAACCAATAAATCGCTAATAATTCCCTTATATTACATGATAAGTATGCCATGAAACATACTAAATTTGAAGTATTTACGGGATTTGATTCCCACTATATTCTTATTTCCATCGAATAAGTATGGCCCATAAAAGCCTCAAGTCTATAAATCTCCTCAATCAAGGATGAAGAGAAGATACCTTCACCTTGAATTGTTCTATATAAGTCCACGATATGTGGTAGGGATAACATATATCCTCATTTAAACTAAGTTGATATGCTCTAATATGTTCAATTTATATCATCATGGGTGTGACAACGAGGAGGAAGATTATATATAAATATGAACAATTATTATTTGCTACAAAGATGGATGTAAATTCAAAGATGTAGCGGTTCTTGTGGTCACTTCCACTGAGTTGTAAAAATAAAATTAGCTGTATTTTTTTTTTAAGGTATGTCTTGTCACTAACAAATTTTGCATGGCTTCTCTTATATTATTAAATATATAAGATATTTAATAGGATTCATTTTGTAATAGCTTCTCTTATATTATATTATTAAGATATTTATATCATGTAATAGATGACTTGAATACCTTTATTAACATATTTAATAGGATTAATTTTATAATAGATCATGTAATGGATGACATGAATACCCTTTTAATTTTGTAATATATCATGTAATGGATGACATGAATACCCTTTATTGTATAAAAATTAATTAACCAAAAATGCTCAAATTAATTAACCATTGGGTTTTGTAAAGGATAACAAGGATGAATGCTTTTTTAATCTATATCTATAAAAGGATGCCAAAGTAACTAAAACTATTTTTTAATATATATCTATAAAAGGATGCCAAAGTAACTAAAACCATAGTACTATGTTCTTGTGTAATTATATGAGCTATATGAACTAGGATATTATAGGTACTTCATAATCACTTTTCCATTTTTTGAAACTTTTATCTTGTAATATATATCTATAAAAGGATGCCAAAGTAACTAAAACCATAGTACTATGTTCTTGTGTAATTATATGAGCTATATGAACTAGGATATTATAGGTACTTCATAATCACTTTTCCATTTTTTGAAACTTTTATCTTGTCCATATTGTCATGCAGAATGCTTGAAAGCATTTTCTAGAGTTTTTTTATGATTTCAATTTAACAATGCAAATAATGATGTTTGAGTAACAACTTGTAATGTATGCATTTTGAAAATTTTGAGCTTGATACGAACATTGATCATTGTTGGTTAGTGGTGCGTCTAATTTTCTGGAATAACTCATAGCATTGATTACACATTATGAAGTAAATGTTTTTATTGTAATTAATTTAGTAAGGTACCCTATTCATACTCACCTAGGTTTCCCAACCTCGGGCTCACCGCTCTCAGATATGGAATTATAAGAAAAGGTATTTAACACAATTAAACACACTTAAATCTTAGAGTAAAACATATGAATTATTTATATATTCAACAAGTATTTAGCCTTATCATTTAATTCATTTACACAGCATAAAACATGATACAAAACAACATGTCATGCGAACATGATCAAACATAACTTAGAATACTTATCTTTTTTGACGCCAGAGAAATCACCAACCAAGTGTGCCTCCACTTAACCCTCTCAAAATTTTAGACCACACTGCTCATCGCCTCTCAACAAGAGGTCACCCTGAAGCCAGGGACCGAGCTCCACCTCAAGTGAAAGTGGTCCTAGGCTAGAATGAGGTTATGGGGAAGATATCACATACACATTCACTGGGAAGAAGCTCTCCCAGGAATACCCCACGCTTTCACCTACCACGTATACTCTCATTCTCCACATGCCTGCTCCACCTCAGGAGAGTGCACCTTCTGTCACCTAGACAAATTCTTTGGCTGTCAATCTCCCTTACCTTGGGTTACAGGACAGACCGGACCAGAATTCTCCGGGCTCTGTGGTAGCTACATGGTTCATTCCAGGAGTCCTCTTCTCCCTCTGCGCACTCTCTCACCTGGAGGAGTCGCTCACAGGCCAATAAGCCTCATGCAGTCCAATACTGTGTGGTCACAACAATCCACAGGAAACACAGACAAATACTTCCAACAACTAGCTCGACAATCACGGGATGATCTCACGGTGATGATTTCGAAGCAGGCTTCACGCACAGGCTAGCTCAGTTTTCCCTGATCCACCAGGGATTCTTCCACTCGAGTTCAACACAGGGAATTCTGGTTCAGGGAATGCGCTCTCGGGGTTGTCTGGAACGACGCAACTCATAGCTCTGGACATGTCATACCCAGTTTTCCTCAGGCAAAACACAGCTTAACGGGTTCAGAGATGAATCAGGATATCCGGCAGAGGTCATACCGGTTCCACGCTCCAAGGTTCGGTTCCGAATGGGGAGCGTCCCCACCCCAGTTCAGTTCAAGGCTTATATTTGCATGCACCAGGGTTACACATTATGAAGTAAATGTTCTTTATTGTAATTGCAAAATTTCTAAAATTTATTTTACATATATTGATTAAGTTGGGAAGTTATACTAGAAGAGGTTTAATCTTCGTAAGTTCCTCATTACAATTTTGAAGCATTGTAATATGTGTCTAATTTGTAATAAAAAAAATTTAGAGGCATTCTTGTTCCATCATGATCCAATAAATAAGTTTGGTGAAGAGATATATATGAATTTCCATACAATTTCTTTTAAAAGCGAGACATTATTACTAATGTATTTGTCCTTGGTTTTTCTAGTCCGTAATTTTGATTTAGTTCCTTCTATCAT
Source organism: Picea sitchensis (assembly GCA_010110895.2). Classification (NCBI taxonomy): domain Eukaryota; kingdom Viridiplantae; phylum Streptophyta; class Pinopsida; order Pinales; family Pinaceae; genus Picea; species Picea sitchensis. Next base: position 73,387 of record SNQJ01S0046006.1, read on the forward strand.
CATTTAGAAATTCCATTTTCTAGAAATTCTATTTTTTAACTATAAAAGATGGATCTCTATATGCTACAATATTTTCACCATGCATATGGGAAAACCTCAATGATGCCAAATTTCATGATAAGAAATATTATTTCTTTGTGTTGTCACTCCTATTTATAATTGTATTTTATTTGAGTTACTTGAGCACTAAGTCCCTTCTTTAATTCTTACCCTTTAATCAAGTGTTATTGGTTAGTTAATAACATGTTAGGTATTTTAGAAAGACATTGATTTTCAAAAAAAATTTAAATTGTTAGTCATTTGATGAAGAAATGTTCATATTTTGATACAGATTGTATAGGGAACAAAATGAAACACGCATAAAAATATAGCAGGAGAATAATAATACAATGAAAATTCAACTTCTATTAATGAATAAAATAGCAGAATTATGTAGAACACAAACTGGCTAGAATGGTGGTATCTTATCTCTGAATAGAAAGAGAAATATCGGCTATGCTCATTCAAAAAAATATAATACAAGAGACCGAAAATATATCCTTTTAACATAAAGAAAGAATCCTTAGGGTAAAAACCTTTTAACATAAAGAAAGAATCCTTAGGGTAAAAAAATCTAACCCTAGGAGGTGAATCACAAGAAGGGTTTTTTTTGCCCATACCCATGACCATATCAATGCACAACCATATTGTCAACCATACAACGAAGCTCTACAATTATCTATACATGTATCACATCATAGTTCATTGTTCACAAATTAATGGTTAATATTAATGTTCTTAATCCATCACAAGTAATTTAACTCCATGGTTGTTTAAATAATTTGTGTTAAATTGTCAAAAAATTAGAAATTATTTAGTTTGAAATTGCTTTTTGATCTTGAAATAAAACTTAAAAATATTTTTGATTAGTTAAAAATATACTATGTACTCATTTATGAACCACTAAATCATTTAAAAAACATGGTTTTCTTTCAATAACAATAATAAATCATAATGTCTAAAAATAAGAACAAGTAATGTAATGTTTGTCCTTCCTACTTAGTACTCTATTGACCACTTAGTAAACTTAAGTTGACTATTTTTAAGACTTAAATTTATTTGAAGAAATAAAAATCAAACATTAATTTAATATTCATAATAAGCTATCTAGCTTTAGCTTGATATATATGCAAGTTTCTTGGTTTCATGATTGACCACTTCGTCATAAGTTTACAACCTTTTTGAGACTTAACTTTATTTTAAGAAATAAAACATCAAAATATTAAATCAATATTCATAATAAACTATCTAGTTTGATATATACACAAGCTTCTTGGTTTCATGGTTAAACAGATTTCTCAATTTTGTACGATATGAAATGTTTTTTCGTTTTCTCTTTAATTTTTTCATAGTAAATTATTTGTTATCTTATATTATTGAAGTTCTTTTTTAATATTTTAAAGTTGATTTAAAAAAAAAAACACATTTAAAATATGTTATTATTTACAACACATTTTAGATATGTTATTATTTACAAATTTTGAAAGTCAATTGTCGCTAGAGTTTATGAAACTGCATTTAAAAATAAAAAAAATAATATTTATTTTGCTGATTTTTTTTCTAATTTATATTATTGTTTCAATTAAAAAATGTTATTTAAATTATTAAAAAATTAAATGAAAATTACATTTTTAAAACACACATTGTAATTAAGAACAAAATTATATAAAAGCAATGTACGTTTCCTTTATATCCCATTAAAAATTAGTGGTTAATTATGTGTTTTTTTCTTTTCTAACTTCATCCCACCCACTTCAAGAAAGGTCCACATCAACTAATTGTAATTATTATTTTTAATATATTAAAACTCCTCTTCCATAAAGTCTCCACTAGTACCCATTATTACTATATCAAATAAGTTGTTCTTCTATTCATTAAGCCTTCTACACTATATTAGTGGTTCTTTTCATAGTTTATATTAAACTTTTCCTTCTGTAAGTTATCTACTAAGTTGTTATATTGGGAATGATCATTTCTCTCAACAACCTAAGTTAAATTTAATTGGTGCTCCACATAATTTGTTATAAAATTTTAGCTTACAATAATCTTTTGATAATACTTGGACATTTGTCTTTCCAACAACATATTACTAAAACTTCAGAAAAATGTTTCACACTTCTATTTATAACCAAATATTTGAAAGCTAAATTATAATAATAATGTGTTGTGTTTTCATATTTTTAATTATTATATATATTTTCAAAATACATTTTATTATTTAATAGAGAAATTAATATAAAGAATAAAAAAATAAAAAAAAATAAAAATTTATTAAAAAAAAAATAATGTATCATATATATTAAGTCTCTTCCACAAGATAAAAAAAGAATTATACCAACTTGATTTATCATATATATTGATCGCTCTTTAATTAAGAGTATCCAAATCTCTAGAGGTCCAAACATTTTTGGAATATGGGGGCCTCAATAACAAGAACATCATATAGATAAATTTAAGGGCATCACATGTCACTTACAAGGAATTGAACGTGGGTGGGGAGAGTAACAACCATTCCTCCCAACCACCCAAGCTACATCCAAAGGACAATGCTGGATTTTGACTTTCAAAGTACACCTTTTGAAGTTTTGAAATGTATGATGTTTTGAAAACCAAAAATATATATTTATACCTAGATATTCTTAAAATTTAAAAATAAATGACAATAAAAATGTATATATACATACTATCATTTCGTCATAATCAATTTATATCCATGGCCTTTTGAAGGAATTACGCCTCACAATCAAAATCAAACACTAAATATTTAAAAAAACTCTATATAGGTGATTTCATCTACAACTATCTTAACCAATCTATAAAATTGAGGATATCCAAAATGATCCTTGTTCATTATGTTCAAAGACAAATCCATTCTTTCATTTATGTTTTCATCACTTACTATTTAATTACTTGAATTCTTTACAAAACAACAAATTTTCCCTAATTTGTTTAACCTTTGGTCGAGTATTCATAATAATTTGTTTACATGAGGTTGTATTATAACGTCCCCAAGCTTAAATAAGGAATATTACTACACAAAATACACATAAATATACAAAACAAATTCCTACTAATTCATTTCTTCTAGCTCACCAACTACAAATTATGCACATATTTAACTGGATTTTGATGCTCGTAATTAAATGAATCTACAACATCCTAAATGAACATGAATGTAGCTAATAGATCATCTATAACAACACATAAAACCATTTTCATTGACGAAGTAAAATGCAAAACCGTAAGACTAATAAAAAAACTTAGATAATATATGAACACTTATCTTCAAAAGAAAGTTTTTTCAACCAGATTCTTGAGAAGGACATTCCAACCAACCATAGACTTGTTTTTCCATATCTCAGTAGCAAGTCACCCCTAACCTGGGGCTAGGAATCCACAAAATAAGGGTGCCTCTCAGAGTCCACTCACAACTCAATATCTCACAACCCACTAGTATTCTCCTACATTTATCTTAAATTTACTCTAGTTGTCTTCCTCTTGACCTGACCAACCCAAGAAATGCACCCCTTCTCTACTCTTAGTCCATCGGGCATCCTATTACTTTATCAATGTCTTTGTGGCTCAGGTAACTAGGAATATCTCTATTGGGAACTCAAGGGAACTCATTTCCATGAGAACTACTGGAAACCAACAATAGACATTTTTTTATTATAGTGGAAGTCACTAAGGAGTACACTCTTTAGGCCTAACAAATTGGCTCTTTGTTGGCAGCCAATTCACATTTTTATGCTATCCTTATAAAGCTGCCTACACCAGTGTTTTGCAACCCTTGATTTTCATCGCAATCTTTGAATAAAAACGATATTATTATTTCGCGCATTCGCACACCTACCTTTGTTCTCGTTTTCATGACTGCAAGCGTGAAAACTTTGATTTCGAAGTCACGTTAATGGTATTGAAATTGTCACTGGATTATTATGATCACTCTTTTCTATATGTTCACTGCATTCCCAATTTAATTATAGTTGCACAGTTGGCAAGATACCAAGATCTTTACTCATCTGACATCCTTTAATTGTTAATATGATTGCATTTTTATAAGATTGTGATGATATTATAATGACTGTCATTAAGTCCTTAATACATTGGTGGTTTGATGTTCTATAGTCTTTCATCGATTTCCTTGACACATTGGTTTCATGAAAGAACATTGACGTTGTGGTTAGACCCTTGGTATAATCATTTCATACAACACATATTTGATATGATCGAACCCTTGGTGTTGATTTTGAATCATTGTTTGGTTTTAAAACTATGCAAACGCTATGCTTATGCAAATGTTGGGTTGACTTACCATAGTTTTCGTTTATGGTTTGAATGGCATTACTTTAACACATGCAACAGTGATTTGAATTACCATATGCGCCGTCGGTTGTACTTATAAAAATGACTATTTTGCATGGGCTGATCTAGCTCCACCACCCTCACACATTCGGGCATTAATGCCTCCCTCCTATCCTGGGTCATCTCTATTGATTTTTGGGTAAGCCTTTGAGCTATTCGATTCTGCGAATACCCTGTCCAAACCCTTTCCCGTTCACCCGGCTCACCATGTGCTCCCGTCTATGGCACCTGTGGTGGGCATAGAGCCAAATGGTAGCCAAACACTCCTGTTGTTCGACAATGCTCCTAAGGATTTGGAAAATGGTGGTTGGCTGGTGTTTATCCAAAGGTTTGAGGGCTTTAACCTCTCGGTTGCCCAACAATTCGGCCTCACCTTCGACGGATGTAGGGCTAAGGTCGAAGACATACAGCTCGAGCTAAATGAGGAATTCGTAAGCTCAGCTACAGGACTACTAGCTACAGGGCAAAGGTGGTTTAAAAATTCTAAAGTAGACGAGGTGTCGTGGCCGCTCCTATTCACATCAAGGAAGATTGTTTCCTATGATAGAGGTATGCCTATCACTACCCTCAAACCCAGGTGGCACGATCTTCTAGCGATTGTTAAATAGTTTGTGACCTGCGAAGGTCGGTATGGCTTGGTATTTCTGTATCATCTTCGGTTATTGATGAATTTTATAGGCTACCCTTTGAATATGCCGCATTATCTCTTGCATAGTCTTTACAAAATGTCCAAAAGATTCAAGCGTGAGAAGGTTGATAGCAGCCTTTTTCATCACTGCTTGATCAAACTTATTATCGTCCACCATTTGAGCCTTAATGGTGACTGTTGGCAAGCCTTCCTATCTAGGAATGGCTTCATCACTCCCGAGTCTGCCCAAGTCGACAAGGTTGTGGTTACTGAAACATTGGTTGTACCAGCCATGCCACTTCATATTCTTCTACCCCCTATCAAACCCTCAGATTTCCCCGACATGGACCTACCCGATACCATGGCCGACCTCTGTGCTAAAGAAAATGCTAAGGCCATAAAAAGGCATGTGAGGAAGAAAGGCAGAGGTGATACTGTTGTCAACAGTAAGGGGAAGAAACATGCTCGATGGATATCGAGATGTGCTAGGAACAAACCCAAGCCAAATGTTGATCAGAAGCCAATAGTGTTGAGGGAGGACTCGGACTCCGAAATTGAATGATTCTTGACTGAGGAATACTCCTATTCTCATGGCCTATGCTCTAAGGAACCCTATGACTATGTCTCTAACTTACCTCCGTGCCTCAAAAATGACCCAAACTACTCGGGAATCAAGCTGCATAAGGAAACCCCTGGTAACTTGAACAAACCCTCGCCTGTGGTGCCAAAGCCCGATCAATCACCATGTACCCAATGTAACTCCTAGCTTGAACGTTATTACATCGACGTCCCCCTATTGAAATCTAAGATCATATCGTTAGAGGAATGGGTGACAGTCCTGTCAAAGGAGAACGATAGGCTACAAGCCAACGAGAAGAAACAAAAAACCACCAGTTCAATTGTCTTCAGAAATGTTGAAGCAGCAACGACTTTTGTCAATTAAAAATTATCACGACCGAGCTATTTTCTTACTGTCTAGGTATGTGTTTCAATATTGATTTTGTTTTATGAATTGGTTTGAACTAATGTAACCGATTATAGTTGTTTTCAATTAGATCTGTTCGTTTCAATAGATTTAAAATGATTCTGTTATACTCGGATCACTAAAAATGATTTCGTTGTGAATCATGTACAGTAGATTCATTTTGCTAAAATCAAATATAGCTAAGATTTGGTTATGCTATTGTATTGTGCTCATATTAGTATAAGTGATTGAGCTGTTTTTTATTCTGTTTGGTTTGCTTCGAAACAATTCTGTACGTTTGAATTAATATAACCAATTGGATTTGATTTCGATTAGTTATGTTTGTTTCTAATATATTCAAAACAATCCTGTTGACTTCGATTTACTAGGAACGATTATGTTTTGTATTGAATAAATATTTTTGTTTGGATTATGATTGCATTCGACCTGTATAAAAGATTTGTTTCCTAAAATCGTGTAGCTATGTTTTGATTGATACAATTTTGCATAACGACTGTGCCGGCCCTAAACTGGCTCGATTCATTTCTTTTGGCTTGATTTTGAGACGATTATGTATGCTTGGATTAGCATGGTATTTCATGTATGCAATGCATCAATATCAAAGATTGGATTGACAAATACAATGTAATCTATTGATTCGCAAAATGACTATGTTAGTTTTGATTTTGAAAAACGATTCTGTTAAGTTCAGATTGACATATCTTGTCTCTATTGAATTCGTATGAAAGACTTGGCTAAATCGATTATAGTCTGTTTCGAAATTGGTTCAAGAGGTGATTTCGTTGGTTCCTCAACTATCAATCGATTCTGTCTGTTGCGAATTGGTAATAAACGTTGTTTGACAAATCTCGCATATCCTGTTATCATTTGATTAATTCAATTACGATTTCATTTGTTTCAATTTGCATACAAGTTTTGATTCGTTGTGGTATGAATGATTCGCTTTGTTTGGAATTAGTAATTAAAGATTTGGTTTAATAGGTCCGATATATTTCTATTAGATTTGGATTGATTAAAAATGATTCTGTTTTCAAATTAGACCAACTACAGAATCACAAGATTCTGTAGCTAGTTTTAAAAATTAGATTTTTGTCATTTTTATCAATAAAACATTATCTAAACCTCTGTATTCTTGTCCACTTTCAGGTGCATACAAATTTCAATGAAAAATTGGACATGCTGTAGCAGTTTAGATATAGTTTTCAGTTGTTAGTCATAGGCTAAAATAGGGACTTGGGATATTATCCCCAGATTTTTTGTAAACTATTTTGATAATTCCCACAGGGATGTTTTACCCTGTGGTCTTTATAAACTCATTTATTTATTGTAAGAGACTCATCATCATCACTGTTGGGAGAACCAGACTATGGATTAATAATTCAGACTGGGATGAAAGTTGATGTCTTGTAACAGCTTTAGCTTTCAATATATCAAACTTTTATTTCAAGTTTTCTTCATATCAGTTTGCAATTTATTATCGACTACTTTAGCTATCGTAATTCGTTGCAGGTTGATGTGATTTGGTTTATGTGTCGTCCATATCTGATTTCTCTTATTTTAAAGTACATCAATTACCTTGCTTCAATTTAATGAACTAAATATTTATCTTCTTCGTTAAATGAATCATTTGATACAAATCTTTGCAAAGAGATTTATCTAAATGTGATGATTTCTAAATTATAAGATTGCTATAATTTTTTATGTCTTGTTTGTCCTGTCATTTATATTTGAAGAGCACAACTGCTTCCTGTTTACGAGAAGCTTGTGGAGAATCCGGTGTGGGTTTCCTCCCACTGAACAGCTAAATCAACTATTGCATATAGGACAAACCTGAAGTGTTAATTCAGGTCAGTTTGCTATTTGTTATTTAATAGTTAATTTATTAATGTTATTTAAGTAGTTTAGATAGATATATATACAGTTCAGGTTTATGGTTACTTAGTTTATATAGTTTTTATTTAATTTCTTTCTGATAAAATTATAAAAAATCAAAAAACAATAGTTTTACTGTCTTAGGACAGTTTACAAATGATTTTTGTAGGTTTTCATTTAAATCTGTAATCTGTAAATATTATACATTTGTGATTAAGATTTAATTCTGTTAACAATTGAACATTTAATTTCATAGGATTATTTCTGTATAATATTAGGTAATAGAATGTATATATGTACTTCAGATTTGTTTATTAGTTTTCTTTAATTATTGTTTTTATTTAGATTAGTTCCTTAGTGTAGTTTTCTTTTGTTTTCCTAGGACTTAGATCGGCCAACGGAGCCGCTAAACCCATCAGTGTGGATCATCCAAAACGGATTGGGTTACTTAGACAACCTCATACTGGATCCACTCTTCCAGTTGGCGAGCATTCATTTTCACCCGTCAACAAATGGCGCTAGAGGGAGGGCCTAAAATTTATTAATGGCATGAGGTGGTCGTAAGACTCCTCCACCACCTAATCGCTCACCTATAGTGACAAGAAGTCATTCGAATGACAACGTTCCCCCTCAAACAACAACCACATCAAACGACGATCCATGGATCATAGTTGAGCCAACAACCCCAAATCCTACAGGTGGTGACATACAAGAGATTGTCTGCCAATCTCTCTTAAGAACACATAATTCCTTAGCCCATTTGAGGCAACCAAATCGACCTTTGGACCAACCTTTAGATTTCTCTGATATCAGAGAAAAGATCGGAGGCACTAACCTCACTGTGAACCCTACAGATCCAATCCTCACTCCTGCTGCAGGAGGATTCGGAATACCACCCTCACCACCCCATCATCTCCTTCTTCTTTTGGAGAAGACTCTTCTGACGAAGGAAGTTCCCCTTCTCAGCCTTCCACACCGACTACAACAATGACCAACCAGAACAATCCTGCTAGACCTTGGCTCGACCAGGATGCAGTAGCCATACCTGGGGCTTAGCATCCCTTACCCAAACATTCGGAGAAGTGGCTTCCCAAGTTTGACCCTGACTCTAAACAGATCACAGAAGATCACATTAAAAAGTTTATGTTATCCATTAGACTCCACAATGTCGAGCATGAAGACGTAGTCTATAGGTTGTTCCCCTATACTTTCGAGGGCAATGCATCTACTTGGTACTTTGCCCAACAACCCCATACCATCGTTTCTTGGGAAAAGTTCGAGTCATGCTTTTCTGAAAAGTTCGGAGATGATAAAACCCTGGAAGTCCTAGTCATGGAGCTTTCTAGATTAAGAATGAACCCAAAAGAGAAAATTAAAGACTTTAATCAAATATTCTTAACACTTAAGAACCAAATCCCCATGGATTCTATGCCTGCCGAGAATCTTATCATAGCATACTATACTAAAGCCCTACCTCAAAGTATAGCCATTTGGGTTAAACGATCTAAGAAATTCACGTTGTTAGAGGCCTTTGAGGAGGCCAGCTAGATTGAAAAAGATATACTTAGTTTAAAAGACACTACTAGTAACGAAACAGAGACTAGTTCTTCTTCCAAAAAGAAGATCGAAATCCTCCCTAGACCTACTCAAAGTAAAACACAACCTGAAAGCTCTGATTTAGAAAACTTAACTAAAGTCATTCAAAAACTATCAAATCAAGTTATAGATTTGAAAAGGACAGCCGAAGAAGCTTCTTCGAGCAAAGGTCCCTACAAACCCCAGTTCAGGAAGCATTTTCGAACCAACCGAACTAATCCAACTACTGAGGGCCTTAATCTAGAAATTCTGCAGTACGCCCTTCAAACAATTCTAGAAGCCCAGGATAACTTGATGCCTCCTGAGATTCCTGAGGAGGTTTTTGAACAAGAGACAGTTCAAGAAGAAGAATCTTCTCCGAACATTTTTGGACACTTCTCGGATAGTATCTTTCAAGCTAACTTTGAGACAGTCCATCCCTACAATACTAGGAGTAAGACAACAAACAAACCTTCTTCCGAAAACACTACGACCTTGCCCCCAAAGCAATCTAAACCTGCTGAGACTAAACAGAGTCATGTAAACCCCAACTTAGATTATGATTTAGTTGAAAACCTTAAAAAGTTAAGGGATAACATTTATGTTTATGAGTTATTAAAATTTCCATTTCTGCTACAAAAAATGTTACAAAATATCGCAGAGAATAGAAAAAATGGCAATTCAAACAAGGTTGTTTAGAACAAAGTTCCTCAGAAGACTTCCACTAAGAATAATCCTGATCCTCATGATAAAGGAAGCGTTCCTATAAATAATGTAAATAATGTAGATAAATTAGCTTTAGAGACTGCAAGTAAAAAGCCACAAACTACCACCCTTAGTACTCGCAGGAATGTACCTCCATTTTTGTTAACTTTCAAAATCTTTAATAGAAACGTGCACAATTGTATGGTAGACTCAGGAGCGTCTTCCAATGTGATGCCATGGTCTGTATGTCAGAAGATTAATGCTGAGGTTGAACCATCCACTTTAAAAATCATCCAACTTGATTGAACCAGTGTTAAAGTTGTAGGCGAATTAAGGAATGTGCGTATAAGATTATCGTCTAACCCCAAAGTTCATCAAGTTATTGATATTATTGTTGTGGATATTCCAGAAGTGTATGGTCTATTTTTAAGTAGGGACTGGTTGGAGCAGCTACACAGCTATTTTGCGACAGATTGGTCTCACTTGTGGCTTCCAGACAACGACAAGCCCAACAAAATCAAAGTAAATCGTGAACGCTACCTTAAGTTCACGGTCACAGATTTGAATGATCCCAATGAACCATTTACACCTTCTGCTGATTCACCCGAAATACAAGGGATGGATACCTTTTTCGACAATTTCATGGCCGAGACTTCAGCTATCACCAATCTAGAACAGCATTCCGAGATTGTAGCATATGTGCGGCCAGCAACTTCTACACAATGGTCTCATGCACTCGATGAAAATCAAATTTGGTCTCTTTAATTTGACGAGTCAAAGTCCAAAGAAGGAGCTGGTGCAGGCTGTGTTATTATTGATCAGGCAGGTAACAAAACCCTGATTGCATGTAGGTTAGAAATTGAATGTACTAATAACACAGCAGAATATGAGGCTTTACTGCAGGGCCTCAGAAAATCTTTAGACATGAACATTCAAAAATTGGCTATCTTTGGCGATTTTGAAATCGTAGTTAGACAGGTAAGAGATTCTATCCAATGTCTGTCTCCGCATCTTAAAATCTACCAATCCAAGGTATGGAATTTAATGAATAAATTTTCTTCTTTCAATATAAATTCTATTCCTAGATTGAATAATGTTGAAGCCGATCTATTAGCTAATGTAGCTTCCAAACTCTTTCCTACAGAAGGCTTGTCCCCAAATGCATTCTCCGTCGAACTGTTGTTCAGGCCATCTGTTCCCAACAACATCACGAATTGGAGAGTCTTCGACGATGATCAGCAGATTATTAGCTTCCTGCATATGGAAGAAACTTTTCAAGGCACGGTGATCGACGAATGCACTCATGACGACAATTTGCACGATTTCACGGTAATACCAGATCCGAGAACTCCTGAATCTTCATCGGACATGGTAAATTCGATCCCTAAATCTGTAGTTAGATTAGAGAAATTTTACGATCTTCAAGATAAATTCAAAAAACCGGTCAACTGTAAAACCAATA
>SNQJ01S0046006.1:85067-98163 GCA_010110895.2 Picea sitchensis
GCACTCATGACGACAATTTGCGCGATTTCACGGTAATACCAGATCCGAGAACTCCTGAATCTTCATCGGACATGGTAAATTCGATCCCTAAATCTGTAGTTAGATTAGAGAAATTTTACGATCTTCAAGATAAATTCAAAAAACCGGTCAACTGTAAAACCAATAGTTCCTCTTTATCATATGAAAAAGTGAACTTAGGAACTAATGACAATCCGCAATGCATTAATTTAGGGGTGGGGTGTTCTGAACAAGAAAAAGCCGCATTCATTAAATTTTTTAAAGAATTTAAAGATGTCTTTGCGTGGACGTATGATGACCTTAAAACTTTTCACCCCAACGTCATACAACACGTCATTCCTATGAAACCCCAAACCTTGCCCTGTCAACAGAAATTAAGAAAAATGAACCCTAATCTCGAACCGACCATCAAAAAAGAATTAAATAAAATACTAAATGCTAAGATAATTTTTTTAGTCAGGCACACTCAATGGGTTTCTAACCTTGTCCCTGTCCGGAAGAAAAGTGGGGAAATTCGACTATGCATCGATTTTCGAAACCTTAATAGAGCGTCTGATAAAGACAACTACCCTGTCCCACCCATGGAACAGATCCTTCAATATGTATCTGGTTCCGAAAGACTATCCTTATTGGATGGTTTTTCAGGGTACAACCAAGTCCTGATGTCTCCTCCAGACCAACTTAAAACTACCTTCCGCACCCTATGGGGCACCTACGCTTACAGGAAAATGCCCTTTGGATTGATTAATGTCGGTGCCACTTTCCAGAGGGCGATGGACATTGCTTTCCGAGGCTTGATCAATCAGTCCATCGTAGTTTACTTAGATGATGTTACTGTATTTTCAAAAAACAAAACCAATCATCTAGCTCATTTAAGAGCCGTCCTATAGTGATGTCGTAAATACGGCATTTCCTTGAATCCTAAAAAATCCATCTTCCCAGTAGAACAAGGTAAATTCTTAGGATTTATTATGTCAAACAAAGGGATGATTATCGACCTCGAAAGGACTCAGGTCATCTCGAAACTTCCCCCTCGTATATCCAAAAAATCTATGTAGTCTTTCTTAGGCCAGATAAACTTCGTGAGGAGATTCATCCCCAGTTTCTCTGAAATGGTTAGACCTTTACAAAATTTAATTAAGAAAGATGCACAATATCATTGGGGACCCTTAGAAATCAAGCTTTTAATGAAATAAAAAAGGCCATAATAGATTCTCCTTCTCTCATGAGCCCCGACTTTTCCCAAGACTTCACTCTCTACACATTTGCTTCTGACCGCTCCTACACTGTCGTCCTTACTCAAAAGAACGCTGAAAACAATGAAGTACCCATTGCCTTTATGAGCTCTACTTTCAAAGGCACGAAACTTAATTACCCAATGGTAGATCAACAAGCCTACATTGTTTTCAAAGAAGTCAAGCATTTCCGGTCTTATCTTTTGAAATCTAGGACAAAAGTTATTGTCCCTTATCCAGTCATCAAGAACCTGTTAGTGCAAAAAGAACTAGGTGAAAAGAGGGAGAACTAGGTTACCTCCTTGCAGGAGTATGACATAGAAATTACCCCAGCTCAGATAGTGAGAGGCCAAGGGTTATGCAAGTTAGTTGTTGACTCAGCAGTAGGAAAACAAGAAGAAAACGATAGGTCAAACCTAGGACAACATGATCAAAATGCAATCTGCTATGCACAAAACTCTGTCAGTCCATGGTATGACGATATAAAATTCTGTCTTGAACATGGGTCAGCCCCCCGTCACCTAGATCCCACTAAAATAAGAGCGTTAAGATTAAATTTTGTCTCCTTTCATTTGGTTAATGGTATTCTGTTTCGTCAAAATTTTGATGGCATGTTGATGCGCTGTCTTGAGAAAGACAAAGCAGAAAAAGTCTTTCCAGAGTTGCATGCAGGAGAAGCTGGCGGGCATTTTGGTGGTGACACCACTGCCCATAAAGTTTTGAGAGCTGGTTATTACTGGCCCACACTTTTTAGAGATGCCCATGCCTTGTGACGTAAATGTATTATTTGTCAAAAAGCATCAGGGCAGTTACAGAAACTAGCCTTTCCTTTGCAGCCTGTTTCAGTAGACTCTCCTTTTCAATAGTGGGGCCTTGATATCATAGGTCCAATCAATCTTCCATCCTCACAACAACATAAGTTTATCATAACAACCATAGATTATTTCACCAGGTGGTCTGAAGCTTCCGCATTAAGAACTGTGAATACTAGTTAGGTAATTGCCTTTTTAAATTCAAATATTATTACTCATTTTGGTATCCCTAACTGTTTAGTATTCGATAACGCTTCATATTTTTCGTCTCTTGAGATGTGCGAGTTCACTCTAGAAAAAGGAATTAAATTGAAGTATTCTGCCAGTTATTACCCCCAGGGAAATGGATTGGCAGAATCAACAAATAAGAATCTAATTAAAATTATCAAGAGAACGATGGCTGAAAATCACAAAAACTGGCATAATGCGTTGTTAAACGCAATTTGGGCTGATAGGGTAACACCAAAAATTGTTGTAGGTAACTCTCCCTTCTTTCTCGTTTATGGAAGAGAAGCAATTTTGCCACCACACATCCTTCTTCCTTCACTACAACTATCGCAGAAAATACAAGAAGAAGACTGTCCCCCTTTGAAAAACCGAATTAATGCCTTAATCAAACTAGAAGAGGTAAGAGCCCAAGCTAAACGTAAGTTAGATCAGCATCAACTAGTGGTCAAAAGATGGCTTGATTCTAACTTTGCCTCTGATAGGAACTTTGAAGTAGGTGACCTTGTCTTGAAATGGGACAAACCGCATGAAGGAAAGGGAGAGCACACAAAATTTCATAACTTATGGCTCAGACCGTTTTTAATTGCTGAGAAATTAGGTCCCAGCTCTTTCCGATTGCAGAATCTAGAGGGGCAGCTTGACACCTATCCGGTGAATGGCCAAGCTCTGAAAAGATATTTTGCTTGATGACAACCCTTTGTATACTATGTACATATTTTTCTTTTGTTTGCTTTTGTTTTACTGTTTTGGCTTTGATTTTTTCCTTTGTACTTATCAGTTTGTTTTTGGAAATACACATACCTATTTTTGAACTATTCAGACAAGGAAAACAGAAAATTCTTTCACTAAAAGGACTGCTGAAAAATTGTGTAAACATCAATTGTATACTTCTGAAATTTACATCTGTGTTGGCAAAGACTGTTGTTTGAATGAAGTTAACTGATTTCGATCTGTGAGTAAAGCCTGTCACGATCATCTATTATCTTCTTACGCTGTCCCTGTTCCTTAAAGGAACGACTCAGAAGATGGATACCTGCTTTAGAAGGTTGGTCCTGTAAATAAACCATCTCTGGATCTTAATGAAGGATAGTTCTAAAATTTTTTGTTGAGGTCTGTAAAAAATATGTTAAAATATCATAATTTTCAGCGTCACCCCGCTCAACTATATATCTTTAAAAACAAAATAAATCATTAAAAGAGCTGTGGGAAGTGCTTGTAAACCCGCTGGGATGCTGAACATGTCTGCTAGCAGCGGGTAAATGCATGCATGATGCCAATAAAACTTCGTCGGGGTACTGAACAGGCTCGCTGGCAGCGAAGCAATGTCGAGTATATGAAAATTTGCAAATATGAAACCTCTGACCTTAAAATGTCCTTTATTCTGATTTGGAACTTCTTGGCAGGATATAGATATCAGAGTGGGTTAAATGGCAACCCTGTTGAGGCTATGGACACCTGATGGCAGCAGTGGCTCTATCAACAGTATTGGGGACTTTATCTTTAATATCATGTCTCGCTTGTCTTAAGACTGTTATCCATCTTCATCCTTTAAACATTGCTAGAATATTTGATCATTGATGATGTTTAAACAATTTTCTGGTTATTTCTGTTGGAATTATCCTTATTATCCTAATCTGAATTTGTTCTTTTGGCAGAGATATCTGCTTCTACCAGTGTGTCTCCATTGTTGGCAGCCAATTCGCATTTTTATCCTATCCTTATAAAGCTGCCTACACCAATGTTTTGCAATCCTTGATTTTCATTGCAATCTTTGAATAAAAACGATATTATTATTTCATGCATTCGCACACCTGCCTTTGTTCTCATTTTCATGACTGCAAGTGTGAAAAATTTGATTTCGAAGTCACGTCAATGGTATTGAAATCGTCACTAGATTATTATGATCACTCTTGTCTATATGTTCACTGCATTCCCAATTTAATTATAGTTGCACAGTTGGCAAGATACCAAGATCTTTACTCATCTGGCATCCTTTAATTGTTAATATGATTGCATTTTTATAAGATTGTGATGATATTATAATGACTTTCATTAAGTCCTTAATACATTGGTGGTTTGATGTTCTATAGTCTTTCATCTATTTCCTTGACACATTGGTTTCATGAAAATACATTGAAGTTGTGGTTAGAGCCTTGGTATAATCATTTCATACAACACATATTTGATATGATCGAACCCTTGGTGTTGATTTCGAATAATTGTTTGGGTTTTAAAACTATGCAAACGCTATGCTTATTCAAATGTTGGGTCGACTTACCATAGTTTTCATTTATGGTTTGAATGGCATTACTTTAACACATGCAACAATGATCTGAATCACCATATGCGCCATTAGTTGTACTTATGGAAATGATTGTTTTGCATGGGATGATCTAGCTCCACCACCCTCACACATTCAAGCATTAATGCCTCCCTCCTATCCTGGGTCATCTCTGTTGATTTTTGGTAAGCCTGTGAGCTATTGTATTCTGCGAATACCTTGTCCAAACCCTTGCCCATTTACCCTCCTCACCGTGTGCTCCAGTCTATGGCACCTATGGTGCACATAGAGCCAAATGGTAGCCAAACACTCCCGGTGTTCGACAATGCTCGTAAGGATTCGGAAAATGGTGGTTGTCTGGTGTTTATCCAAAGGTTTGAGGGCTTTAACCTCTCGGTTGCCCAACAATTTGCCCTCACCTTCGACGGATGCAAGGCTAAGGTCGGAGACATACACCTCGAGCTAAATGAGGAATTCATAAGCTCAGCTACAGGGCTACCAGCTACAGGGAAAAGGTGGTTTAAAAATTCTAAAGTAGACGAGGTGCCATGGATGCTCCTATTCACATCAAGGAAGACTGTTTCCTATGATAGAGGTATGCCTATCACTACCCTCAAACCCAGGTGGCACGATCTTCTAGCGATTGTTAAACAGTTTGTGACCTGCGAAGGCCAGTATGGCTTGGTATTTCTGTATCATCTTCGGTTATTGATGAATTTTATAGGCTACCCTTTGAATATGCTGCATTATCTCTTGCGTAGTTTTTACAAAATGTCCAAAAGATTCAAGCGTGAGAAGGCTGATAGCAGCCTTTTTCATCACTGATTGATCAAACTTATTATCGTCCACCATTTGAGCCTTAATGATGACTGTTGGCAAGCCTTCCTATCTAGGAATGGCTTCGCTACTCCCAAGTCTGCCCAAGTCGACAAGGTTGGGTTACTAAAACATTGGTTGGACCAGCCGTGCCACTTCATATTCTTCTACCCCCTGTCAAACCCTCGGATTGCCCCGACATGGACCTACCCGATACCATGGCCGACCCGTGTGCTAAAGAAAATGCTAAGGCCGTCAAAAGGCCTGTGAGGATGAAAGGCAGAGGTGATACTTGTGTCAACAGTAAGGGGAAGAAACATGCTCGATGGATATCGAGATGTGCTAGGAACAAACCCAAGCCAAACATTGATCAGAAGCCAATAGTGCTGGGCGAGGACTCGAACTCCGAAATTGAATGATTCTTGACTGAGGAATACCCCTATTCTCATGGCTTGTGCTCTAAGGAACCCTATGACTATGTCTCTAACTTACCTCCGTGCCTCAAAAATGACCCAAACTACCCGGGAATCAAGCTGCACAAGGAAACCCCTGGTAACTTGAACAAACCCTCGCCTATGGTGCCAATGCCCGATCAATCACCATGTACCCAATGTAACTCCTGGCTTTATCGTTATTACACTGATATCCCCCTGTTGCAGTCTAAGATTAGATCATTAGAGGAACGAGTGACAATCCTCTCAAAGGAGAATGACAGGCTACAAGCCAACGAGAAGAAACAAAAAACCACCGGTTCAATTGTCTTCAGAAATGTCAAAGCAGCAACGACCTTTGTCAATTCAAAATTATCATGACCGAGTTATTTTCTTACTGTCCAGGTATGTGTTTCGATATTGATTTTGTTTTATGAATTGGTTTAAACTAATGTAATCGATTGGAGTTGTTTTCAATTAGCTCTGTTCATTTCAATAGATTTAAAATGATTCTGTTATACTCGGATCACTAAAAATTATTTCGTTGTGAATCATGTACAGTAGATTCGTTTTGCTAAAATCAAATATAGCTAAGATTTGGTTATGCGATTCTATTGTGCTCAGATTAGTATAACTGATTGAGTTTTTTTTTATTCTGTTTGGTTTGCTTCGAAACAATTCTGTACGTTTGAATTAATATAACCGATTGGATTTGATTTCGATTAGTTCTGTTTGTTTCCAATATATTCAAAACAATCTTGTTGACTTCGATTTACCAGGAACGATTTTGTTTTGTATTGAATAAATATTTTCATTTGGATTATTATTGCATTCGACCTGTATAAAATATTTGTTTCCTAAAATCATGTAGGTATGTTTTGATTGATACAATTTTGCATAACGATTGTGTCGGCCCTAAACTGGCTCGATTCATTTCTTTTGGATTGATTTTGAGACGATTCTGTATGCTTGGATTAGCATGGTCTTTCATGTATGCAATGCATCAATATCAAAGATTGGTTTGACAAATATAGCGTAATCTATTGATTCGCAAAACGACTCTGTTAGTTTTGATTTTGAAAAATGATTCTGTTAAGTTTAGATTGACATATCTTGTCTCTATTGACTTCATATGAAAGACTTGGCTAAATCGATTATAGTCTGTTTCGAAATTGGTTCAAGAGGTTATTTCTTTGGTTCCTCAACCGTCAATCAATTCTGTCTGTTGCGGATTGGTAATAAAAGTTGTTTGACAAATCTTGCATATCCTGTTATCATTTGATTAATTCAATTACGATTTCATTTGTTTCAATTTGCATACAAGTTTTGATTCATTGTGGTATGAATGATTCGTTTTTTTTGGAATTAGTAATTAAAGATCTGGTTTAATAGGTACGATATATTTCTATTAGATTTGGATTGATTAAAAACGATTCTGTTTTCAAATTAGACCAGCTACAGAATCCCAAGATTCTGTAGCTAGTTTTAAAAATTAGATTTTTGTCATTTTTATCAATAAAACATTATCTAAACCTATGTATTCTTGTCCACTTTCAGGTGCATACAAATTTCAATGACAAATTGGACATGCTGTAGCAATTTAGATATAGTTTTCAGTTGTTAGTCATAGGCTAAAATAGGGACTTGGGATATTATCCCCAGATTTTTTGTAAACTGTTTTGATAATTCCCACAGGGATGTTTTACCCTGTGGTCTTTATAAACTCATTTATTTATTGTAAGAGACTCATCATCATCACTGTTGGGAGAACCAGACTATGGATTAATAATTCATACTGGGATGAAATTTGATGTCTTGTAACAGCTTTAGCTTTCAATATATCAAACTTTTATTTCAAGTTTTCTTCATATCAGTTTGCAATTTATTATCGACTACTTTAGCTATCGTAATTTATTGCAGGTTGATGTGATTTGGTTTATGTGTCATCCATATCTGATTTCTCTTATTTTAAAGTACAACAATTACCTTGCTTCAATTTAATGAACTAAAGATTTATCTTCTTCGTTAAATGAATCATTTTATACAAATCTTTGCAAACAAATTTAACTAAATGTGATGATTTGTAAATGATAAGATTGTTGTAATTTTTTATGTCTTGTTTGTCCTGTCATTTATATTTGAATAGCACAGCTGCTTCCTATTTACGAGAAACTTGTGGAGAATCCGGTGCAGGTTTCCTCCCACCGAACAACTAAATCAACTATTGCATATAGGACAAACCTGAAGCATTACTTCAGGTCAGTTTGCTATTTGTTATGTAATAGTTAATTTATTAATGTTATTTAAGTAGTTTAGATAGATATATATACAGTTCAGGTTTATAGTTTCTTAGCTTAGATAGTTTTTATTTAATTTATTTCTCATAAAATTATAAAAAATCAAAAAACAATAGTTTTGTTGTCTTAGGACAGTTTACAAATGATTTTTGCAGGTTTTCATTTAAATCTGTAATATGTAAATATTGTACATTTGTGATTAAGATTTAATTCTGTTAACAATTGAACATTTAATTTCATAGGATTATTGCTGTATAATATTAGGTAATAGACTGTATATATGTACTTCAGATTTGTTTATTAGTTTGCTTTAATTATTGTTTTTATTTAGATTAGTTCCTTAGTGTAGTTTTCTTTTGTTTTCCTAGGACTTAGATCGGCCAATGGAGCCGCTAAACCCGTCAGGGTGGATCATCCCAAACGGATTGGGTTATTTAGACAACCTCGGACCGGATCCACTCTTCTAGTTGGTGAGCGTTCATTTTCTCCTGTCAACACTCTTCAATTTCCATTTCCAAAACACTCCAAAAGTTCTCCATCATGAACTCACCCAACCTTCTTTCTCTAGCTCTAGTGCTATTTTTCTTATTCTCCCCTTGTTGTTCATGCAAAAAATCAATGTGAAAATTTGTCTATTTTCCCCATATGAATTTCCTTTATTTTCCGAAGAAATTTGAATGCTCACTCCATTATGCATTAATTAAATTAGGGATTATAGCAGGGATGTTTTATTATCCCTCCCCTACAGTTGTGCACCATCCTCAGTTCCTAGCACCATGCCAAAATACATATACAAATTTACATCATAATATTCAAAAAATAAAACTATGAAATATGTTTACCCTCCAACAGTAGTTCCAAAAATAATATCTTGTTCTTATCAATATACTGACCTAAGGAATGTGCCACATTCATTTCTCTCATTTGATGTTCCTACACCATTCTTTTATCAATACTCTCAGTGCAGGTGACCAAAAATTCATAGAAGTGGTTCTATAACTCTAGCTTCCCCATAATGGAGTCTTGCAATTTTGGCTTTTATTTTCTTCAAAATTGACAAAACTTTGTGGGTATTCCACACAGTTTCTTCATGATCCCATGTTGCATCTTCAGTACCATAGTAGGTTCATTGAACCATTACCATCCATATGACTTTGTTATGGATAAATTTGACTTTCTAGTCTAGGATGCATATTGGTCCCAACCAGAAATCCCCTTCATTTTCCACCTAGATCACAGTCTAATCAATCATGTGATTAGAATCAGGCACATATTTTTTTAATAATGACACATGAAAAACATTACACACTCTCATGGATGTAGGGAATTCTAGAATGCAGGAAATTGGCCCTATATTTTGTAATATTTATATTGGCCCACACTATCTTGCTGCCATCTTTGGGCAACAACCCAATCTTATCGAATTTCTTTTTCACTTTCACTTTTAGAAAAACATGTTCTCCCACTTTAAAATATCTAAAAAAAAAATTCTTGTTTTCATAATGTTTATGTATGTCCTAGGAAGCCTTTAGATTCTTCCTAATCTTTGACATCTGGTCTTCCATTTCCTACAACAAATCTGGCCCAATTATTACTCTATCTATTGGGTTATCCCAACTCACTGATGTGTTACACTTCCTTCCATACAATGCTTCAAATTGGCTCATTTTTAATGAGGCTTGATACCCATTATTGTAAGCAAATTCTACTAAGTGGATATATTCTTCCCACGTTGATGGCCAGTCCATCACATACTGCATTTTGAGCATGTCTTGAATTATTTTGTCGATCCTCTATGTTTTCCCATCTGACTCTAGGTGATACGTTGTACTGAGATTTAAATTTGTTCCAAAGCCTTTGAACAAACCTTTCCAAAAATTGGATGTAAACTTTGGATTTTTTTCTGAAACAATTGGATTGGGCAATCCATGTAGTCTGAAAACTTCTTTCATGTATATCTATGCAATGTTTGTTGCCTTATTTGTGGTCTTAAAAAAAATAAAATGTGAATCTTTTATTAAATTATCCATCACCACCATGATGGAATCATGTTGTTTCACTATCTTGGACAATTTTGTAATGAAATCAATTGTAGCTACTTCCCATTTCCACTCTGGAATGAAAAATGTTTGTAGAAGCCTCACTGGAATTCTATGCTCCATTTTCACCTTTTGGCATTCTAGGAACCTGGATATGCAATTATCCACTTCTTTCTTATTTTTTCCCCAAAAGTATTGGCTTCTTATAGTTGGAATTGCTTCATGATATCCCTAGTTCCTATCATATGAATTCAGAACAACTTGCTTTGAAATAAGATTTACTTGTGAACCACTATCAACAAGTGTATCAATATTAGTGTGCTTTGAGATAACTCGTAAATGAAATAGGTCATTTATTTTCCTTCCATCATGAATTACATTAGCCTTTGAAGAATAAGTATGTGAATTAAAACTTGCAACAAAATATTTACCTTTGATGCCCATAGTTGTAACCTTAGTTTCACCCTCATAAACTAATCCAAGATCTTGAACTATGGTTGTGGTCTTCTCTTTACCCTTTCTAGGTTGATCCCACTTTGGATTCAACTCTGGATGCAACTTCCAACAATGCTTCTCATCATGTCCTTTCTTCTCGCAGTGAGAACATGTAGGATTTTTCTCTTCATCCTTCTTCATTGTAGCTATGTTCTTACTCTTCCATTTTCCTTTCAGTTTCTCCTTGAATTCATGTGGCTCCTTTGAAACATCCTCAACAACATGTGTTCCTTTGTTTCCTTCAATATGAGTAGCTTGTATTGATACTTTTTCAGTATTAGTAGGATTAAACATCAATATACACTACAAGGAAAAGACCTTTTAGTGAAGGTTATAGCGGAGGTTTCTAGTGTTACAAAATTGGAAACAATTGTCAAAAAAACCTATGGTACAACATATTTTATTGATAGCAGATGTTTTTGTAGATACTATAATGAAATTTGACTATAACTAAAAAAATATAGACAAACGAAGGTGTTAGTGGATGTTTACAAATCAGTGCATTTGTATAAGTCATAGGCATTGGTGCATACATACACCTACAACACCTGTGTTGTACACATAATGTCAAGCACCGGGGCAGTAAAATATGAAAGCACTAGGGTAGTAAAATATTTAAGCATCAGGGCGTTTGTCTTATAAGCACCTAGGATGTAACATCAAAACATATCGGGAGACTTGAAAATAATTAATCACCAAGGATTTGGCATAGAAAGTACCAATGCGTTATTAATAAGAAGGCATCGTTGTTGTATAAAATAATATGCATCGGTGTGTTATAGGAAAAAAATCCCCAGTGCATTAAAAATCGAAAGCACTGGTGCTTTGCAGTAACAAACAAGCCCAATGCTTATCAATAACATGATAGCGCTGGTGCGTATCAATAACACATATGCACCAGTGCTTCGTATAAGATTAATGCACCAATGGCCAAATTTTAAATATAATATATTGTGGTATTAAATTAATATTGAAGCCAATGCTAATTGATTACATAAAAGCACTGGTGCAAATTTCATATGCAACTCATCGATGAGTTTTAATATTAAATGCAACAATGATATTAATAATTAAAATACACAGAGAAACATCGACTTATTATAGTGCAATTATTGTTATTTTTTAATTCCATTATTTATCAAAAAATTTACATATATCTTATATTTTGATTAGTAAATTTGGATATGATGTTTGGATTAATTTGTTATATCATCACATTTTCCATCTCTTCATTATAATATTTAATCAACGATGTAACATTTCACAACGACATTGGACAACGTAATAGAATAAATTAAAACATATTTTATTATATGAATAAGAGGGTCTTTGCCATACAAAATGGGACACTTATTGGAAATCCCTTTTCTTTCAATTGGAACACTATTTACATTAAATTAAACAAAATGTCTAATTTTCACAGACAATTATTTCAAAAAAATACAAGTGCAACCTCATTCATATCCAAATATATTGGTCATCATTCTTCACTAGAACCGTTGTTAGTGCTCGAGCTACTTCCATGCCTTGGGATCTTTTGCTGAATGTTTGGTTGATTATCTCAATTGTTTTGTTCTTCTTGAAGTTCCATCCACAAACATAAAAATAAACTGTAATGACTCTATCTACATTGGTGAGAATAATGAAAATTGAAATAAATAATACACATGAATGTAAATTGAAAAGCGACATAACTCCAAAGAAAGAAGTGACTCATGAATCATACACATATGTTCAAAATCAAATCCCATGCCTTGTTTCAACAATTCTTATGTTGGCTCAGTTCCATACTTTGTTTCTTGCAAGTTTTATACCCCATAATAAATCATAGATTTAATATAAAGTACTTTTTTTGTTTCATTAATTATAAAATGATAGAAGTTAAACAACATAGATTATACTTACAAATTCGACAATTATTTTTTGATATGCCAACATATACTCACAACCCTTAATTAAACCAATGTCAAACAATTTTTATGATGGCTCTTCTTTGTATGTTAGCACCTTTTTGAAGACATTCTAGGATGGTTGTTGTAAAACAACTTAAAATATACAAAAAAAATAACTTAAGTTGTTATAAAAAAAAAAAAATTACTCACAAACTTTACTATCAACCCTTTTCTTCCCTGTCGTCTATTTTATGTGTAGAATGAATTCCATTTTATTTCATTTTATTTAAGAGAATATTTGAAAATTAATATTTAATGTTTAATTAATTATTTGTACCTAATAGAAAAATTCAATGACTACAGACATTTGAAGCATGTTGTTGTTGACCATCTCCTTGTACACTTTTTTGGACATTCTACTAGTATACTTTGTATATCATCTCGTTGGTCCTCTGGTATTTTCATAATTTTCTTGAAAAAATAACATGACAATAAAGTATTTTTATATTGATATATGAAAACTAAATATCACAAAATTGATATATTAATAAA
>SNQJ01S0046007.1:35789-48030 GCA_010110895.2 Picea sitchensis
TCCCTGAAGTGGAAAATATTTCTCAGCATAAGTCTTCTATGTTCACAGTAAGAGATATAGAGAAGAGGAACTTTAATATAGTAGTTGCAAATGAAGACAAAGTATCTGAGATCAAGATAAAGTATGACAACATCAGTGCTCCAAACAAACTCAAATTCCACAGGAATACCAGTTATATGTTGTATTTTGATTACTTGGGTTTGAGCTTGAAGAATTCGAAGTTGTCATCTTATGCAATAAAATTGGAAGGGCAGTTGAGGCAAGAAAAGGCATCCAGCGGAGATTAGCAGACTCAAGTCAAGAGGCTATAATCTGAAGGCCCTCAAGGGGTGAAATCCTCATTGGATGGAAAATACAAGCTAATTCAAAGCTTGAAGAAGAAAGTGAAAATGTCTGCCACTAAGCATCCACAAACAAAAGAACTCATTGCCCTATAAAAGGAAAAAGAAGAATTTCGACAAGAGGCATTGGATTACAAAGCTAAGGTGTTGCAGCTAGAACAAGAAAATGTGAATTGGTCACAAGGACAGACAGAATTTTTTAATAGAGTTGTAGTTGTACCTCCTGCTGCAGAAGTTGGGCCAAGAACTGAAGGACTTGTCCAGGCTATGTCACAAGTTAACCTGAAGGTAGGGAAAATCAAGGGGTTAAAAGGAGACATAGAGAAATTGAAGCAGGAAATGAAAGCAAAGGATGAAAGAATGGCTCAATTTCAAAAGGAGAATCAAGCCTTGCAGGAGAGGATAGACAAGCTGAAAATAAGATTAAGAGGCAAAGGATTGTTGCAGGGAGCCAAACAAATCATCTGGGATTCTATAGTTGTTGAGGCTGCCAAGTTCAGAGTGTATTTAAACTTCATCAATGATAAAGACAACATGGCCATCGCCGCCAAAAGAAGGTGCATTGTTCTAAATGAGACCTTAGAAAAGAAACCATCAGAGTGGGCCTAAAATGCCATAAACCTGTTGAACTTCATCCCTACTGCAGAACTTCAGACCATTGTTTTCAAAGATAGAACTACATTGATCATCTAGGCCAAGTGGCAAAGGAAGGGGATGAAGCATCAGAGGAATTGGCAGTTGGATCATAAAACATTTTCCTTGTTAATCATTGTAATTGATTCCCATACCGAAATTGTCATTTGTAATAATTGTAATCAGTTTTAGAAGGTGAAACGTTTCATTTCATTTATTGTAATCGGTTGCACACTGAAGGAACTCGAATTGTATAAGTATTAGAGGTTCCAAATGTATTAATGTTGGCATAAGTGAAAGGGCACAATTTTAGTTGTTCGGAACTCAATTGTAATTTTCTAAAGTTGAATTGAATACATATGCAGAAGTCTTTGAAGTTTCCATGAAAAGATTATAATGGTGGTGATCTGAGTTTTGTCTCCTCTCTTTGTATGTATTTCCTGTATTTCTAATTTCATTTTCACTGTATTCTCTTTAAATTGGATAGTCATAGGCCCAGAATTCATCTTGTGATGCTCTCAGCTGAAGCAATTTAAACTATGTTAAGTTCTTCCTAACTAATTCATAATTCATTTATTTAATGCTCTGATGAAGTTACATGTTTTTGTTTTCTTCCTACACTCTGCAAATTTACATATTATAACTCAGATTTATCACCTCATTTAGTCTTTATCCTCTGGATATTTCAACAGACAAGTCAGTGTCTTCATTCATTTTCAGAAGTTTGACTCCATATCCCTAAGTGTCTCTCCCCTTCCTTGCCAGCAAATTTATAAAAAAAAAACCAAAACAACAAAACCTAGTCATTGATTGTCAAATAAACACCAAGTGACATGAGAGAACCCTCTCCGAGCTAAGAAGGCTAGTACCCAGCTCTAAAGTTGGTTTGTAGGTTACCTTTGCGGTTTTTTTATCAGCCGAACAAATTTACAGAGTGCTAACATATCGGATACAAAATAATGCATGGGCAAACATTAACAAGGGGTTTGCAAAACCATTTAACCATTTATTTCCACAACAGCCTTTCCACAGAGCTCTTATGGTTTCTAAAAAGAAAATACTCATATCTTACATATATTTACAAACGGTGGAAAGATAATCCAAAAAAGCTACAAGTATTCCAAGGACTGGGTAAAAGAAAATGGCATTATGCAATAATCACCAAAACTCGACTGTTCTTTATTTTAGAGAAAACCCTTCGAACTTTAATCACCAAAGATGAGAGAAACCGAAAGTATTTACCATAATTATTTGCCCACAGTCATAACAAAATAAGCAACATTTGTGCTCGACATAACACAACATATATTTCAAACAGAATGGAATTATGAGCATCATTCCCAGCTTGAAACGTTTAAACGCCATAAGGAAGAAAAACCCACTTAAAAAAATTTGCACAGTCGTGCATCCATTATAATCTTCGGAAAGAAAACACTCTGTAAGAAAATATAAGAGCCAACATCATGATTATATTCGGAGCAGAGCTACAGTTCATGGATGGAGAGGTAATAATCAACATATATGTGAGGAAAATGCCATAAAACCAACAAGCACCACTATTCCTTCAATGGCCGAGGAAAACAGAAGCAACACCAGCCAAAGCAACCAACACAAGCGCAAACAAAGAGAAGGTGGTGAGTTCTAAGTAGGGTAAGGACGATGAGCAGTAATTGAACGTCGTTTCCCACATTAATTGTCACCCACCACAACTAGTATGGAGCGCACCCAAACCTCCATAACATTTCCACAAAGCTTATAGTTAACCATATGTATCAAATTCACCACCAAAATATTACTTCCATTTTCCAAATCGAATTGACCCTTCCATATTAATCTCATGAGTCTTATAAGTATGTTCAACACTTAACACCAAAACATGTCCCACATTTCCTCCTAATGAAGGATTGATATTCCATAAACATATCAATTGTTCACAACATATATAAGTATACCATAAGTGCAATACAACATAACTATATGCCAAAATATGTGTAGCCAGGATGAACCAAGATGCTTATCAAAACAAACATTTTCTTCATCATTTTCTTTGTAAATCAAATTGAATTTCCAACACATTCATCTTTCATCCATTTCACATGGAAAGTGACCCGAGTTTCGGAGTTTTATTGTCAAACTGTAGAATCAATTTTGCAAGGTAATCATGAGCGCAAATCAAAGAAGAATCTTTCATCATTATTCACCTAAAGGGGTCCCACCTATTTAGTATATTATTAAATATATATAAGTAATACGGCATTGCAACCATTTGCAAGGAGGAATTCCATGTTGCGCTTTTGGACGTCAAGAATGAGTTGCACACACACTACATTGATGTAGCGAAAGAGTCACCTTGGAAGTTTGAGGCAATAACAATTCCGTTAGATGTTCTCAGTTGCACACACGTTACATTGATTTAGAGTTGTTCTTCTTGTTTGAGAGGACTAGGAAATATTCTCAAATTGCATCTTGATGGGGATATACCATTGCAATTATTGATCATGAATGAGGAACTCATTGTAAGCACATGTCGGTAGCTTATGTTGCCTACATCCCTACCCTTTGTACACATCACCTGACACTCTTACTGATCAAAGTCCAACCATTGAACGATTCAAAGCAAGAGCCAATTTCTGATTGCCAAATGATCATTTTAACTTTTTTGTCCTTAAGTGAGTAGAAATACAATACTAAAACTTTTTCTTGTTAAGTTTTACTACATTTTGAGATTGTTTAGACATGATTTGTATTTGTTATGTTAGACCATTTGGTTTGCAAAGTTTGGATTTTCCTATCTCAACTTGTGTTGGTCTCCAAACGATAAGTAGTCGGTATCTGCAACTAGAGTTGTGAATTTGATATACAATTATTAACAAATATTATTGCATTCTGGTAGTCCTTGGTTTTAAGGTACCAAGAAGACATGTAATCTTGTAAAAGAGGTCAGAGGAAAGCTTGTTATATGTTTTTTCTCATTCGATTGAGTGTAGGTACAATCAAATAGGTACATGTCATACCTATCATCCTCGAGCGAGAGAATTTCAGAAGGGATAGGGGAAAGTGTTACGTCCAACACATCTAACAGAGTGAGATCAACTAGAGATGAAAAGGTCAGAAGAAAATTCCGTAGGCATATGGAACTTTTTCTTGTTGAAGGAGGATCAAGTTCTTATGACAATGAGAGCATAGGTGACGTTGAAATTCCTTTGAGGTACAAACATCTAGTGAAACGATGGGTACCCAAGGAACTTCATCGATTGGAAATTGACTTTTGTGTCAATGAGAGGATGTATTGCATTGCTCCATTGTTCACACATGGTCTAGGTCTATTTTCCATGGATGGACTAAAGGTGAAATATGGAGGACTTGTTGAATTGATGGAGTATCTTGAACCATGCTACAACTATGGAGATTGGTTGAGACTAGTCCAATACATGTCAAGTATGTGGAGATATGAAGTCGATGAAAATTATATATAACTAAAATACAACGATCACAAAAAAGGAGCAACAATGTATATTGATGGAAGGCCAAAGGCGTCGGGGAATATTGTAGGACTTACAAACAATACAAGACCTGGAACAACAAGAAAGCAACCCAATTGCATATTTGAGGGGCGTAAAGGAAATCAGATATTTGTATGTGTCGAGAAAACAATAGTTGCAGGGGAAGAGTTGGTGGTGGATTACGATTTGAATTGAATCAATACAATCATTGCTATTATGGGGGTAATTATGTTCTACCAATATAACCAACCTCTAATTAATGTTTTATTTTTTTGTATCTTTAATATACATTTTAATAGCTCATGCTTCTTATATTATTTTCTAACATTATAAAATGTCATGCTTCTTATATTGTGACAGGGTGATCGTGGGAAGGCACCGGCCAGATCGCAATAGGTAAACCACTAAATGCTTCTTATATATATGGGTGTAAATGCATCACATTTTCTCATTATATTTGTGGGGAAAATGTGTCAATGAATTCTCCATTCTTTACTTCATTAGTCATGGTTATTTGATTTTCTTCTAGGATGAATTTGTGTCTTGCTTCTCTTACTATGTTTTGATTTTCATATCAATTCTTGTTGCCAATAATTTAACTAACTTGCTTATTTGTTGATATATGTAGATGAGCACACTTGACCACGATGATGTGTGTGATGAATAGCTCACATCCATCCTCTAGTTTCGTAAGTTGTTTTATCTTTCCATTGCATGCTAGCTCAGCCTTGCATAATTTTTGTTTGTTTATCTACCAAATTCATTTTTATCTACCGAACCTTCATTTGGATGGCTCAACTCTTGTCTTTAGTTCTAAGCATGATTTTGTGGCCATGGGATTTTCATTCTTGTCCTGTTGTGACCTATGTTTTCATTGTCACTAGCCTTAACTCTATTTTCATTTGTATTGGACCTCATGGCCTTGAATCCATTGTTTCTTTTACTTGTTATTGTTATCACCAATGTTCATATGGTTCAAATAGTTGTTGTTAATGGTTATGGGCATGACCATTTTGACATTAAATTTTTTTTTTTAATTTCGTGTAAACATTGTCGATTTTACGACAAAGGCTATGGATTTCCATCGTAGGGAAAACCAAATTTTCGTCAGACTGCCGAGAAAAAGCAACAAAACTTTTCATCATAGATACATTTATTTTTTCGTTAAATGGTCGAGTCAATTCGTCGGACTTCCGACAAACTTTGAAGTTGATAATTATCGAACTTACGACCGAAAAATAGTTTAGTCACTCATTCGATAAGACATTTTCAACGAAAATGGGTTGAAGGCTTCATCGCACGTGCGATGTTTTTACGATGCAAATTCATCAGTAAATTGTCGAAAAACATGCCCAATGTACTAGTGAATGGTGATGATTTTTCTAGGAAAAAGATTGGTTACCATTCATAGTAAAATTCCATTCATGATGGGGGAAGCACTGGTTCCAGAGTGACACCATTCACAATTATCGGGTGAGAATTTCATTTTTAGTGGTCTCTAAATTGAACTTTAAACTTTGTGAAAAATCCAAAAAATCGAGTGAAAATATGCTTATGGATGATGGAAAAGAATTTAAGAGAAATGAAAAGAGAAAAGAGAAATTTGAGGAAAGACCTAGGATAACCCTAATGAACTATAATAAACATGGGAAACAAATTAGTTTTTTGCATTCTGAGATTTAGACACTTTTTCAGAGTGACTTTCCAACTTTTTATTTTGATGAAATTGATTTTCTTCTCCATTAATCGAAGCATATTTTCCACTTTTCCTTTCAACGAAGCACACTCCCAACTTTTGATCAGATTGAAAATTGCACTTTTGGTCTAAGTGAATTTGGCGGAGTTTGACGGAGTTATAATTCTACTTTCAACTTCGATTAGAACCCAAAGTTTAACTTTCCAAACATTTTTGGAGGAAGATTTCCACTTTTAAATAAATCAAATTGCATACACTCCTNCACTTTTGGTCTAAGTGAATTTGGCGGAGTTTGACGGAGTTATAATTCTACTTTCAACTTCGATTAGAACCCAAAGTTTAACTTTCCAAACATTTTTGGAGGAAGATTTCCACTTTTAAATAAATCAAATTGCATACACTCCTTCGATGAAAAAACCTTAAAAAACATTGATTTTGAATTAACGATATGTCAACTTCCTGGACTCCATTTTGGATTTATTTTTTTGAAATTGGATATTTTTTCGAGAAGAACTCGAATCTATGGTTGGTTGATTCAAATTCTTCATAGAAAGTTTCAGAATCGACCTGAATTATTTCGTCTTTTTTTCCATTAAAAAATGGCAAAAAGAAAAAAAAAATCTCCCACTTTGTGCCCAAAAAGGAGCTCTAATACAACTTGTAGTAAACCTTGATAGATGTATGATAGAATAAACCATAAATATTCATAAATAAACCATTAAAATCAAAAGATACCAAAACATTCATAATGAACAACACAAGAATATAGAGAGTAACTCTTAAGGTAGAGTAACACCATCAAATAATCCTTATAGACGTAATCAATCCACAAGCCATGCTTACTACAAAACAATACAATCCAACACACATCCAATACAATGATGTTCTTGTGTATTTATACTCTCTAATGAGTATTCCTAAGGGTCTCTGCCAACTACCACTTATTACTATATTATTTCCTTTTAATAACATAGTGGGCCTATTCCATTGTTATGGCCACATTACGTTCATTATCCCCTTGGATACCCCATATTATCCTCCCTATATTTATATTGTAGTATATGATGGAGGACAAGTGTGTTCCAAACAATTTTTAGGTTGAGACAGTATTCATAATAGTGTATATATCGAATATATCTCCAGTATAGAAAGAGCAACAAAAGAAAGGGTAGTAGATGCATCTGTAGAGTCTGTTGAAGCAGCACGAACAGTTCCATACCCAGGAGCAACATACCTAGGATCAAGGGAAGCACAAGTACCTAGAGCAGTAGTTCCTTCAGTGGATCCAACCATTGATTAAGTACAAGACCAAGACTTTACATGAAAATACCCTATGAGACCAGATCCGACAAGCCGAACACTGAACCAGTAGTGAGCAACAACAATAGCAAAGGTGGCTAGCACAAAGATAGTAGAAGAGGCAATATCAGCGTAAGCCATTAATGCAACAATTTATTCTATAGATGTTGAGTCGATTGATTCTTTTGTTTAAACAACACAAGTTAAATATGCACGAATAGCTCCAAAAGCAATAATTCCAAGTCCATCCATTGTTTCATCCATCCAATGAAGCAGTAGATCCAGTTCCAGTTGCTCGAGTAGAACTAGTAGATCCACCAACAACAGTGTACCCAAAACTAGTAGACCCGATAGTTATTTATCTGGGTGATTTGGTTGAAGTTGTCAATGATCCAACATATTAAGCAGTCAATTCAACAATGGCGGTAAAGTAGAAGGCCCCAAATAAAGTATGGTGTGTGTGTTTGTGTGTGTGCGTGTGTGTTTGTGTGTAATAATAGTATAAAACACTGATCAATGAAATGACACATGAAATAACAAAAGGAAATGTCCCATCGACCTCCTGACTTGTCAATGTGTACATATACCATCATGTAGGTCATTGTAATCAACACATCAATCATTTTATCATATTCAATTATTATCTATCCTATATGGATTTTTTGTTGATGATTACAGTTGTGTGAGACATACTCGAGGACACAGACTGAGTGAATCTCCCTATGAGAGATCCCATGAGTTGGGTGTGCCCATGAGATAGGTGTGTTGTTTATCTTTGAGACGGAGATGGAACGTTGTGTGCCCCTATGTAGGGAAGATGCCCATGAGTTGGGTGTGTTGTTCTCTCTAAGATGGAGATGAAACGATGTGTACCCCTATGAGGGGAGAAGGAGCCCATGTGATGGATTTATTGTTCTCCTCTGTGTAGAGAGTTGAGATGATGTGATACTCCAGAGGATTCTCTTGTGAGACTCAGTGAGATAGAGATATGTCGAGTAGGACGTCCCTATGGCTGAGCACGGGTGGACATGATCCTAGTGGTTGAGCACTAGTGAGTGTGTCCCAGGGTGGACGTGCCCCCAGTGGTTGAGCACTAGTGGGTGTGTGAGATCCCTTGTTATATTGTCTAAGAGTCAAATTTACCTGTAACCCTAAAGGGTACAGGTTGGCCCCACCATAAAGTAAAAAATAATTAATGTAAAAGATAATTAATATGGTAATTATTAATTATACACTGAGTTATTGAGGTCAGCCCTGTTGTGCCAATAGACACCATTTTTTATGTGTCCAGTCTAATATAAATAAAGGTGATTTCCCCATTGAGGAAACATAACACACATGTGAGTTTGGAAATTTCAGCAAGTACTTATTCTAGGGCTGAAGTGTGCACCTCTCTTGGGTGCTAGCCTTCTTGGTTTTGTGAGCACCCTTTTGTGTGTTAGGTTTATCGTGTGGGAGGTCTTTCTCTTGGAGAATATAGCAAAGGATTGGCTAGGTTTTCTTCCCTTTTTGAGAAAGGTTTCCCAAGATACTTCTTGTGTACTTATGCATGGTATTTCTTCTTGTGATCTTGGTTACTGCAGCAAATTGTTTATGGTGTAACTGAAATTGTCTATGGTTCAAATAAAATGATAAAATCAGAATAAATTTCATGCTTGAGCCTAGCCTAGTGAAAAATCATGGGTCTTGAAGAACCCATTGCACAAGCATTCAAAGCTAGTCGTCCTTTTCTTCTGCAGTTTCGTATGGCCCTCTAGGGTTTGTTGCAATTACGTATGACCCTACTTTTTTTAGGTGGTTCAACACCTTAAACTTGGACGTTGGGGCTAAAATTTGTACAGGAGTGTACAGCCTCCTTCAACGCACCTCCAACAAGGTTCTGAGCATTTTGGATTTTTGGCCCTAGGAGGGTTTCACAATTTTCTGCATAAATTTCAAAATTAGGGTTTATGCAGCTCATTGAAGGAGCTCTTCAGCTCACCAGTGTTCTTCTAATTTTCAAGCCTTATTGTTGGCAGCCATAAGCCCAACAAAACCTAAGGTTACTAGCCTAGCCTAGTCATTAGGTTTTCTAGCCTAGTTGACAAAGGTTTGTGAAGAATCTAAAAAATATGATGAACAGAACTATGATGGAAAACAAGCTTGATGAATCAAGCAAATACAATTCCTGGAAGCCAGGACTTCAAAGAGATGAAGACATCAACATTTCAGCACTCTCAGGTATGGTTCTTACTAATGATGATACTTAGTTAATTAATAGTGGTGCCTCCAGGCACATGACCGGTTTTAGAGATCACCCGACTAAGCTTGTTGAGAAAGAGACCAATCTACATGTTGTCCTTGGAGACGATGCCAGATATAATGTGAAAGGGGTTGGAGCTTCTACCTTCCAACTAGATTATGACATGCAGCTTCAGCTAAGTGAAGTACTATATGTACCTGGGATGAAGAGGAACCTTGTTTCCATTTATGCCTTAGAAGACAAAGGCTAAAAGGTTACCTTTTCTGAAGGAAGAGTTCTTGCACAGCATAAGGACTCACATATAAATTATGTCAAAGTAATTGGTGTTCGAAAAAGAATCTTATACAGATTGACCATCAGACCAATCCAGGCCCTGTTACATGATATTATCAGCTTGAGTGAGCTATGGCATAGGAGACTTGCTCACATTCATTATAGATCTCTCCCAGCTCTAGGTAAAATGGTAACAGGCCTTCCAGAGATACAGATTCAGGATAAAGGTGTTTGCAAAGGTTGTACTATTGGCAAGAATGTTAAAGGGTCCTTCTTGAGCAGTGACAATACATCCAAGGAAATCTTGAACTTGATACATTCAAATGTGTGTGGGCCAATGATTGTTGTCTCCCTGAATGGATATGTGTACTATGTACTCTTCATAAATGATCACTCTCGGAAAACTTGGATTTACTTCCTAAAGAACAAGGATGGAGTCCTTGCAAAATTTCAAGAATTCAAAGCTCAGGTTGAGAACCTGACCGAAAGAAAGATCAAGATATTAAGATAAGATAATGGAGGAGAATACACCTCCAAGGATTTCAACAATTTATGTATTGAAGCAGGGATCAAGAGGGAGTACACAGTTCCTTACAACCCTCAGCAAAATGGAGTTGCATAGAGGAAGAACAAAACTATTATCGAGGCAATCAAAGCGATGATACATGATCAAAGTCTATCTATGACTCTGTGGGCAGAAGCATGCATGACATCAGTATATGTTCAGAACAAGAGTCCTCACCAGATCTTGAAGAACATAACTCGAGAAGAAGCCTTCACCGGAGTGAAGCCTGAGATTGGACACTTCAGGATATTTGGGTGCCCAATGTATTTTCATGTACCCAAAGAGAAGAGATCCAAGCTAGACCCTTCAGGGAGAAAGGGTACATTTGTGGGATACAATGAATCTTCGAAGGCATATCGGATCTACATACCTGGTCAGAGACAGATTGAGATAAGAAGAGATGTTATCTTTGCAGAAGAGATAGCCTTTGAAAGATCCAGAGAATCTCAAATGGAGATTGATAGTGAGACAATACCTTCTCCCCCTTCAACAGTTCAGATGGAGACAGACATTATTTCAGTTGATCCAGATGTTCCAGTTGATCTAGTTGCTCCAGTTGATATGCCCAGTTGATCTAGATGTTCCAGTTGATCTAGTTGCTCCAGTTGATATGCAGTAGGGCATAAAAGGCTTGCATGGGCTCGACAAACTCTGTAGGAGGCAGAGGGACATACAGCCTCTCAAGGCACATCCCGAGAGAGCAAGAGACCAAAGAGATTTCCGAGCTACCTTTCAGCCATGAGCCACATCATTGATTATGAACCTTCTTGTCATGGAGAAGCAACAGGTGAACAAGTATGGAAAGATGCCATGATAGAAGAGTATCAGTCTATTTTGAAGAATGATGTATGCGATATTGTTCCGAGACTAGAAGGGAATTTTGTAGTGACTTCCAAGTGGATCTATAAGATCAAACATGCAGCTGATGGAAGTATCAAGAAATACAAAGAGAGATTTGTAGCCAGAAGATTCTCACAAGTAGAGGGAGTTGACTACGATGAGACATTTGCTCCAGTAGCCTGATACACTTCCATCAGTATTATCATTGCACTAGCTACATCCATGGGTTGGAAACCACATTAGATGGATGTAAAGACAGCCTTTCTCAATGGTGAGATTGAGGAAGAAGTTTATATCGAGTAGCCAGAAGGATTCGTGATACACAACGAGAAATCTCATGTGTGCAGGTTGAAGAAAGCCTTGTATGGACTAAAGCAAGCACCTCGTGCTTGGTATGAGAAAATGGATGGATTCTTGATGAGTTTGGGTTTCAGCAAGAGTGTTGTTGATCCAAACCTATATTATCATTGTTAAATCATATGATGAAGTCCAAAGCAGAGTGCAAACCTTGTCACCTGATGCACAGGTGGGGTTTGCATCTTTCCAAAGAAACAGGAGACAATGTTTACCAAAAGTTTTACAGGGTGAAGTGTCAGCATCAGAGCACGAGTCAGAAACCATTCCTCCTGGTTTCGAAACCATCATACAGCATGCAAGTGGTAAAGATAAATCAAAAGATTCTGAGGCACCTTCTCAGAATACAGAAGATTCTCAAAGCAAAGAAACACACACCGGAAAAGGAAAAGGAGTACAGACAAACCTAATGGACCTCGATGACATTCCTGAAACCGTTGGAGGAACAGCTTCAACAGAATTGGGCAGTCCCATTTCAGCATTAACCCCACTTCA
>SNQJ01S0046007.1:54130-68377 GCA_010110895.2 Picea sitchensis
AAACGCAGTGAGATAGAGATCTGTTGACTTGGACATCCCTGTGGCTGAGCATAGGTGGATGTGCCCCTAGTGGTTGAGCACTAGTGGGTGTGTGAGATCCCTTCTTATATTGTCTAAGAGTCATATTTACCTGTAACCCTAATTGTGATGTAAAGGGTACAGGTCGGCCCCACCATAAAGTAAAAGATAATTAATGTAAAAGATGATCAATATGGTCATTATTAATTATATTCTGAGTTATTGACCTTGCTGTGCAAATAGACACCACTTTTGGCGTGTTCAGTCTAATATAGATAAAGGTGATTTCCCCATTGAGGAAACATAACACACATGTGAGTTTGGAAATTTCAGCAAGTACCTATTCTAGGGCCAAAGTGCGCACCTCTCTTGGGCACTAGCCTTCTTGGTTTTGTGAGCACCCTTTTGTGTGCTAGGTTTATAGTGTGGGAGGTCTTTCTCTTAAAGAATATAGCAAAGGATTGGTTGGGTTTTCTTCCCTTGTTGAGAAGGGTTTCCCAGGATACTTCTTGTGTACTTGTGCATGGTATTTCTTCTTATGATCTTGGTTACTACAGCAAATTGTTTATGGTGTAACTGAAATTGTCTATGGTTCAAGTAAAATGCTAAAATTGGAATAAACTTCATGCTTGAACCTAGCCTAGTGAAAAATTCACATTTTTTTCTAGTGTCCTTATGCTAAATATTTGTTAGTATATGTTCTTTGTTCATTTCATTGGTATTAGAAAACAAAGAACCAAACCACATAAAAAAAACAAGAGATAGTCTTTCTATAAATATGCTTTGAGAACAAAGCATTTATAAAGGGGAAGGCAGTGTACTGGACACACACACACACATATATCTTAAACAATGATTAATGAAGTGACACATGGCTTAACAAAAGGACATGTGTTATCAACCTCATGACCTATCAATGTGTATATATATCATTTTGTAGGTCATTGTAATCAACACATCAATCATTTTATCTTAATCAATTATTATTTGTCCTATATAGATTTTAAATTTTTGTCTAGTGTCCTTATGTTGGATATTTGTTAGTAAATGAATTTTGTTGATTTCAAAAACCCGAAGTCAGACATCTTAAAGTATTTGGTTCTATTGCCTATGCCTAGATTCCAGGAGAGAAAAGAAACAAGTTAGACCGAAAGAGAAAGAAATTGATAATCACAAGTACAACAATAGTCACAAAGCTTATAAGTAAGTTGATGTTGACACCAACCAATTGAGCTTCAATAGAGATGTTGTAGTTGATTCAGATTCTTTCTTGGATGCTAAGGGTGGCAAGAAGAATTTTCTCAAGGATTATGTGGTTCAACTCTCAGTGAGGTTGATTCCAGCTAGATTGACATATGCACAGCACGATAAGGAGTTCACATGGCTCTTTGCACGCTTGGTGGTACTATAAACACATACAAGAGATATTGCACAGCTTTGCAATGCACCCTCTCAACTTCTTTGATAAACACATTCTTTCAAGCCTTTGGACAAGTTGACCCTGACAAAGACCTTGTGTTCACGACTAGGGTTAAAGAACCATTTGGGTTCATGGTAAATAAACCCACCTATTGGAGTTGAAGTCCTTTAAAGAGTGACCAAAACTAAATTGGGAGGCCTTAAAATTTTAACAACAGAGAACAAGGCAACTAGGCTACTTGGTTGACTTAGAAACGCTCTAACAAGAAGAAAATCCAATCAGTAAATTCTTATAGATCCATGGCCCTTGCTTAAGAATATCCATGACATGAGGCTTTCTAGCATAGTGAAATCGAAAGAAGACCTTGGTTGACTACAAGTTTATGGACACTGCCACCCATGAAAATCCCAAACCTCTCTAACCCATTTAACTTTAGGTAGGACACACCCTACAAAGTAACCTAATAGGGATTCCTCCCTAAAAGATTAAATACAAAGTCATATCCATTAATATAAATATCAATAGTAATTTCATGTTTGAAGTTAAAGTCACCTTATGATAAACCTTTGGTACAATTTCCAAGGCACCTCCAACTATCATAGCTCTTTTTCTCCAAAACGATAAGAGTCTTATCAAACATTGGTTTGGTCATTATTTTCTCCTAGTAGTCCTACAGTGTAGACCACGACCTAACAGGGCCATGTAGGCCAACAATCAAGGCAATGTGATAGGAAATAATACTAGGAAAGGAAACAAGATCACAAAACTCACACCATATCCTTGGTATCTATATCTTCATGGGACACTTTTGTTAATTTTTTAATCGATAAAACTTTGTTTGTAGCGAGTTGGATTTTTAACTTCAAGTGGGTGTGTAGATGTTTTCTTGTTGATAAATTGTTTTTCAAATGTTTGGACTTGGAATTTCTTTTTTTATAGATGTTTCATTGAACATGAGAATTAGGATGTGAACTTGTCAAAGTGAGCCTTTGGCTAAGATACTATGATTGGGGGGTATCAATTCTACCAAATTTACCCAGGACTTGAACATGCCCTCAACCATTGCCACAACTATTGATGTACAACAAACACAAGCACAAGCACAGGTGTTTCCTAGGTGAGACTTGCACTTTGGTGGGGGGTTTAACAACACCATGTGTTCACTAACCCAACAAGCCAATTGTTGACAATGTTTCCTTTCTCTTTTTAATTTCTTAGACAAACGGTCTCCCAATCTATTACTAACAATATTTTGTCACAATTCTTCAAATTTCCTTGTGATCTTGCTTCTCGATCATTTTTTATGACAACTTACTTCACATCCCTTAACAAGATTTTGTCACAATTCTTCAAATTTCCTTGTGATCTTGCTTCTCAATCATTTTTTATGACAACTTACATCACATCGCTTATATCTCTTGATGAGGGACCCATTGTACACAACTTCATTGTAAGGTCGTGCAATGTTTCCTTCTTTTTATTATGAGAAAATATCAAAAAAATCTCTTTTTGTTACCTTCTTTATATGGTACTTAAGACAAACGCAATAGTCTCAACAATAGTATTCTCTCTTTGTTACTCTATAAGTAACCCAACCTTAAATTATGTGGTGAGGTGAACCATAGGCCCGAAT
Organism: Picea sitchensis; assembly: GCA_010110895.2. NCBI lineage: Eukaryota > Viridiplantae > Streptophyta > Pinopsida > Pinales > Pinaceae > Picea > Picea sitchensis. The sequence goes on from SNQJ01S0046007.1 coordinate 57,202, forward strand.
GTTTCGTTTCCATTGGCAATGAGTTTGGTCGTGCGAGTCTCAAACTTTCTTTGATTCCACATGTAATGAACTACATTGTTCATTAATGAAGTGTCCATAGAGAAGAGGGGCAAGGCCTATAAATGCATTATCCAAAGGATATAAAATATAATTATTAATAACGGATGATACAATGATGATTGATAGGGAGTCAAGAAAACTCCTTAAAATATTACTCGAGCGTCGAGAGAGACATCTATACAAACAAATGCAATGCTACATTAATTAATGTAATTAGTATAATGTAACATGAATGGATGGTCACTATCCAAAGTAGAGGATAGGGTTTTGTTCCCGACACTAATACCTTTCTAGTGACTATAAGATGTCATCTTAGGAAAACTCAGATCAGCAATTTCAGGGTATGAATAGCTTGACGATGACAAATGGAATCAAAGCCATGAAATATGATCTCTCCACTTCCGTGCAATGAAGCCTTGTTCACATTTCCTAGAAGCCATAGCTAAGTGCTATTAGGCAATTTCCTCGAGAAATTGGAGCCACAATTGATGTTTTTCACATTCATTGTAACTGACCTACTAGTTAGCATCAGTTACAAGTGATATCGTCTCATGAAGTTTGCTTGTTCATCTGAGTCACACTACAGCATATTTTCCCTTAATTTTACTTTATCTGCATGCAATACCACAATCCTCCTTACCATCACCATACAGCAATATTGGCTAGAAAATATGTGGGCTCTTGGACCAAAAGATGTATTCGTTTTCATATTAATTTTCCTACCACATGCTTTGGATTAAGAATAATACTTCATTGTTAACAATAACAAATATAAAAAACATGGCAAGGAATAGTTCTGGAAAAGGGCTAAAATGGATGAAACCTAATTCTTCTTGGCATAAAGAAAGCAAATCATCAAGAAATGACACAAAGATTGAACTCACAAAGCTTCAACTACAACGGAATTAAAAATAATAGTAATAGTTGGCAAAACATTGAAAATGAAAACAAACACCTTGTAGGAAGTGATGGATCTTAAGTTTCAGTATGCTACTGTCATCATAGTAATAGTAATAGTAATAGTTGGCAAAACATTGAAAATGAAAACAAACACCTTGTAGGAAGTGATGGATCTTAAGCTTCAGTATGCTACTGTCATCATATAAGCCAAGAGATGGCGAACAATGTCAGAGAAAGAAACAATGTGGAGTTATGATAGGAAGGTGAGCAGCCTCTGGTCATGTGTGAAAAGCTATTTTCCCATTGACATTTTATTATAACATGTACTTTATCCATTATCAATCACAGATACTAAAATACAAAGCACTGATACTACTCAAAAAAAACATGCTCATATTTGAAGCAAAAATTGTTCATTGCCTTCTACAAAATAATTACTTTAGACAATACATACTAATGAACAATATGCTGAGCAATGATTTACTTCAGCAACCTTTGCTTCAGACACCTGTTCCTCTTTCAGCTTTTATTGGTTGGGGTATACATTGCTAAAAGAAGATATTTTACGCACTTTTGATAAATAGAACAAGGCATTTCATATTTTGTTGTCTTCACCAACCATGTAGAAAGCAGGACTAGCTCCTTTCATCCTCAGTCTCTTCATCATCCTCGTCATCTTCCGTTTCAATATTCATTCTGTTACCCCAGCCTTCATCTTCCGTGTCCTCTTTATCTTCTTCTGTCTTTTCACTGTCTTCTTCAGATTCTTCCTTTGCAAACAACCCACTTCTCCCTATGGGTGCCTTGGGATTGGCTTTGATGTTCAGATCAACAGGAGCTACACTTGAATGTTTTCTTTTCAGACTTGATCCAGGTGATGGCTTTGAAATTATTCGAAGCTTCCCTCGACCAGAACTACTTATGATCCCAACTTTTCCCACATTTTCATCTTGTTCACTTCCCTCATCCATCTCATCTTCCACATCACTTGTCCGTACCTGCTTTTCATTTTCTTCATGAGCAGGGACTGCATGCTCTCTTCTAAGATGAAGATTCAACTTGTACTCGTGTTTGTAGAACTTGTTGCAAAGTTCATAAGGGCAGGAAAATGGCCGATCTAAAGTGGCAGCACCAGCAATTGGAGTAAGAAGTCTTGGATTAGCACTCTCCTTTTCAACTAGAGCAGTTGACTTTACATCGGGAACCCAATTCTGCATTGCAACAATTAATAAGCACCACAAAAACAAGTAAATTAGTGTTGTTATATTATTTGAATTGGTTGTCCATGAGAATTTCAAACAAGTTCAAGTGTTCGAGACCTAGAAACAAGACAACTGCAGAGCCAAAGAATTACAAGGTACTAAAAATGTATATGAAGCAAAGAGGAGTGCAACTGAACCAGCTAATACTAAAGTCTAGCTATTGATACTGCACAAATAACACTTGAAAGAGAATAAAATCCAAATTCCAATGATGTTTTTGGTATTTTGAAAAGTTAATAGTATTTGAATTGGTTGTCCCTGGGAATTTCAAAGAGAGTTAAATGCTCCAAAATAAGAAACGACACAACACAAAAACCTGATAGTTTAAGGCATACCGCACTGAACAAGGTACAGGTAGGTAACTTCTGCTAATATGCTGGAACAGTAATTATGAAAAAATCTAGCATCTAATGAGACTGGCATGCTAATTCTGGAGAAGCTGATATTGAAAAATTATGTAACTAATTGAAACATGTGTATAATTAACTAGTCCTACAGCTTGACAGAAATTTGATCAGTGAAGGCTTAGAAAGTCAGGAACCTAAAACCTGTCTTATAACACAAATTCAACCTTTCAAGGGAGTTGTGAAGATGGATTCCATAACTGACTACTCATATCAAGATGGTTACTCTTGAATATCAAAATGAAAAATTAAGTTTCAGGTAAAAACCCATCAAATTGTCAAAGCACAAGAAAAGATTTTTCTTGGAAATGGAAGTTGAATTGAAATGGACTAATGTAGAAAATACTACGCAACTGGTCAAAAAGAGATCAAACACTTAAAAAAGTGAGTTCAAATTCAAAGAATGCAAAACACACTATTACAACACTATTACAAAACAAAACACACTATTACAACTTTATGATTTTTGGGCCTAATTGGAGCAGACACTATAATGAGCAGTTTGAGATTACTTGCCTTTTCATGGTGGGACCTAATGTGTGCTTTTAATTTGGACTCATGTGCATAGCGTTTGTCACATTCTTCATACGGGCAAGTGCGATAGTTCTCCTTTGAATGTGTTTTCAGATGTTGGTTCAAATTGAACTCGGAGGAAAATACCTGTATGCAATAACAAAATTTCACTGATGAGAAAATTCATGTTTCGCTCAGTTTGATCAAATACACAAAAAAAGTATCAAAATCCTAAATAGTTGAAATAAAGACAGAAAAATATTATCACTGTGATTGGAAAAACACGCAAATTATAATTACCGACTTTTAAAGTAGTGAAGCAACATGGATGCCTGGTAACTGATTCAACATTATCTAAACAACCTGAAGTGTAAAAGATACTGGATGAAGAGGCCCAATTTTGACTGCTGCCAGTGCTTTGTATTTCAACAAAACTAAAGAGTCAAACATGGTGGCCACACATGCAATTATACTCATTTATTTTCTCTATTTCTCTACATTCCATTTTATATCCATAAAATCGTGGCTGTAAGCATAGAACAATATGATGTCCATATAGAAATGCTCTCCTTAACAAACTGAAAAATGGGATTTTCGATGAACAAGAAAGCCTTTGATGGTGGGATACTTTTAACTGTTTTATTATATTTTACATAGAAAATGGAACACTGAAAAAATATACAATATGATGATGCTAAGATATCTATCTTTTCATAGCTAACACAATATACAATACTAAAGAGGATCACTGCAAAACATTCCTTGAAGTATAAGCTACAAAAAGTGAAAAATCTGAAATAAACAAAAATCAACAAACATGAAATGTAAAAATGTTTCAAAAGTTGTTGTAAGCAAGCAAATCAGAACATAAGGATGTGTAATGACCTGAATGCACAACAAAATATAATGGTTTATATGGAAATATGCGAGTAGAGTGTGTTACAACAATAATGTTTAATAACTAAGAACAACAAATGTAAATAAAACAGGAAATCCATAAAGAAATAATATATGACATGAATTGATTCAAATGATACAAATGTGAAGTGTTTAAATAGTATGTCAAGAAGTGGATCGCGTAAATGTGGCTGTTGGAAAAAGAGACCTCTGTAATTAACTAGGGTTTATTATCTTTACTGCACCAAGGGAAGTGAGGTGCATTCTACAGTCCAGCATGAGAGAGATATGTAATGTCTGTACCTAACGTTGACATGACATGTGGCATTAAGTTGGCACAATATAATAATAATAATAATGACAGCGCATGTTCGTGCTTATAAGTCAATATAGAAAAAAAAATTAAAATTTAAAATATGTAATGTAGAAAAGAAAATTCAAAAAGAATACCACGCATTAATAGACACACACACAGCAAGGTAGATTCATCTTAACTCTTTGATCCCTCTCAGTGCTTAATAGATCCGGAAATGCCCGTAACCTAACGCTACACATGTGGGTATTGTTACAATAATATAATAATAATAATAATGACAGCGCATGTTCGTGCTTATAAGTCAATATAGAAAAAAAAAATTGCACCCGTAATGTAGAAAAGAAAGCACCAAAAGAATACCACGCATTAATAGACACACACACAGCAAGGTAGATTCATCTTAACTCTTGATCCCTCTCAGTGCTTTAATAATAGATCCGGAGTTACGATAGATCTGCACTGGTTTATGTTCATTATAGAGTGACATTATATTAGAAATGAAAATCTAAAATAAACTCATAACAATCAGAAATAGCATACATGGCGTGAGGAAGAAAATGAAATAACATACATAAGGAAGAAAAAGAAGACACGAGAAAGTAGGCCAACAATTGAGGGGTAAGAAACAGAGGTAACGAATTAACATGATTATTAAAAACTCGGAATATTTTTGACAAATAAACACCGAACTAATATTTTCACACAAATTTTACCTGTAATACCAATGCAGTGTATTAAAATAGTGGCCCAAATTTAAAGTTTAAATACAAAAATAATGTGATAGACCCAAGGGTCATTACAATTCATAAATCAATTGATAAATAGGCACATGGCCCAATAAAAACATAGTATGTCTAAAAGATAAAAGATACAATGACTGCCAGGGAACTGTAACTACTATCATTGTACCCCTTATTATTATTGACTTTGTTAGGTTCATTATATGTCCTCCCCTCTTCAGATGCTCCATCCTCAAAGCATTGTTGGGGCATCGGTTATCTTTTGTTAGCAAGATATTATTTTTTATACAAATTGCATTGATGGCTTTCAGATAGTTTTTTTACAATTCAAAAATAAATTGATTCATAGGCACATGGCCCAATAAAAACGTCATATGTCTAACAGATAAAATATACAATGATTGCTAGGGAACTCTAGCTACTACCATTGTACCCCATATTATCATTGACTTTGTTAGGTTCATTATATGTCCTCCCCTCTTGAGATGCTCCATCCCCAGCATTGTTGGGGCATCAGTTACCTTTAGTTAGCAGGATATTATTTTTTATATAAATTGCATTGATGGCTTTCGGATAAATTTTGTAAGATAAATGACTTCAGGCAACGTTAGGAAAATTTTATTCTTGCCCACAAGACGTCATACTATTAGGATAGTTGGTTTTGGGAAAACCTTGCCTTATCCATGAAATTTTCCTTAACCAATAAGGATACTTTGGCAATTGTGTTATCCAATTGATAGATGTCAATTCCTATGAAAGATTTGAAATACTTGGGTCTGATTAACCTGAGACTATATGACATTAATGGCAATATGCAGATCCATTCTTTTCCTCTATAGATTGTTTTTCTCTTCATGTTATCTGGTTTGAAACCTTTTATGGATTTATCTGGTCGGATTTCATTGGTTTTCGTGCAGGTCTTGGCCTCATGATAGGTAAGAGCCTCCTTCATATCTAAAATTTGGCTTTGTTGTGTTTACGGTGCATGGATTCTACCTGCCTATTCTCTCAGCCTAGGTGGCATTGTTGGATCTTCACAGGGAGTTCTTTTTCATTCAAAGACTTAAGGATTACAAGCTTACTTCAGGCGAGGCCAACCAACCGGATGGAGGAATATTAACAGATATCATGACTGTTCCCTACAGACTTTTCTCTTTAAGAAGCCATTGGCATCTATCCTTCATTTTGGCCTGGGGGATTCATAACTTGGGGAGCTTTGACTGTACGAATGTTAGGCTTTACCATCCCAACCTTCTGCAGGGTACAACTATTACTTGACTCTTCAGTTCAGGTTCAGTTGCCATCATTTCTTTTACCCCACCAACCAGCTAGCCTGCAAGAAAGACCTCCTTCATCTCATATAGATGCTCATTCGCTCCATCATTCATTTGGACCAAATATAGAGAGATAATTCTCTTTCTTAATATATCTATTTGATTGATTCTCTCTCTATTAACTTACATAGTACAGAGGCATTGTAAATACTTTCCTTTTTAGTATATCCTCTTTTAGACTTTATCTATGTCAGAGATACTATGCTTATAAGAGCATTTGTTCTCTTCTGTCAAGGGGATGGGATTCTTTTTTTATAAAATCCAGATTTGGATCAAGAATGAAATGAAAGGACACAATACTGCAGAGAGAACAAAAGATATAATATTGAAGCAAAGTATTACAATGAAAACCAAATTGTATCACTGAATCAAATGGTGAAAAACGTTCAATGTACATAGCAATCATAGTGGCTAGAATGGTGGTAGCTATCTTTGAGAACAGACGTGACAACTATGCTCATTCACAAATTTTCCATAACAAGAGGTTGAAACTAGAATGCCAAAAAACCCTAGTGCCTGACCATAAGGCACTGAGGTGGCAAAAGGAATGCGGGTCCCGAGGAGCCTAGTTGGTGTGTACACTTTCTGAGGCCATAACTTCCACATACAAACTCTGTTTTGGGCATTCTTTAGACCATTACAAACCTTATTCCGAGATCTACATGTTTGGAAAGAACCACCACCATGGATGCGCAAGTTGAGAAAAACACTAAAAAAGCATGGTAAGGGCCCAAAATAAGCCAAAAGTTTGGGATCTGCAAAACTGTTGTAAATCTAGAAAGGGTCAGGACCATTTCAAAGACGGTGCCAAATCCAACTGGCTGGTCAACTTCCCTTGGGAAGTAATGATCCCCATTGCATCAAGTTCCTGTATTAGATGGGGAAACTTCTACTAAATTTGGTTCTTGGTACACCACTTGCAATGCTTTACAACCCGATAGAGGTGTATGTTTTGTTGGTGGGTGTTTTTCATCTTGGACTCCATGATCCAATCCATTGTAGCCTTCTCAATGCAATCATGGTTGAGCTGTGTAGTGGCCAACTGCTTTGCCACCTTTGATGTGTCCAAGAAAGGTGGAAAGTATGGCCAAAGCAACTCCACATTAAAGACAAGTAATAAGCCGAGGAAGTGCGAAAGATTCAATTCGAAAGCATTCTCACCCACAAACTTGGTGATGGTGTAAGGCATGTATCACAATGGTTTGAGCTTCCTATGGTGGACTATGAATCACTCTTTCTACAAGTGTGACCATACCTTGTCACCAACCTGAAACTTGTGTGGAACTAGATGTCAATCATGTTGCCACTTGTACTTGGCGTTGGTGTTGGCCAGAATATCATGAACTTCTTGCTGTATGTGTTGGATCCATTCAACAATTTTTGTTGCTTTGTCTTCCTCCTTCTGAGCGTGGGAGGACTCTTCTTATGTTGATGCAATGGGTGGAGGTACATCAATTGGGGCCAATGGATGAAACCCCAGGAACACCTAAAATGACAGTAGTCAATAGAACTACAAAGAATTCTATTATTTTCATTTGAACATAATGAAGAATTCATCCCATGTACATGGATGCTTGGAATTGTACATTCTAAGGATGTTAGGATGTGTACAATCATCCCATTGATTACCTATATCTGTCCATCAGTCTAGGAATGGAAGGCAGTCGATTTGGCCAGTTTAGTGTCCATCATGGACCAAAGGAGAACAAAAAGGTAGTTAGGAACATGTCCCTATCAAAAACAATGGTATTTGGCAAACCCAAAATGAACCCAGCATGCTTGAAGAAGAGCTTAACAGTGGCATCAGTTGTGACCCTCTTCTTGTAGGGTGCCAACATTGACATCTTCGAGAATGGATCAACAACCACAAAAAGTAATCCAAGTGGCCATTCAGGGACATCTCTAAAAACGATTTTGATACTAACAGTTTTCAGGTCATGATTTTGTGATTGCATTTTCCAAGACTTTCCCATGCAATTTTTAGGCCAGTTATGCCCAAAGCATGGAAACTGACTAAGTTTGCTAATTTCTTTCCGATGAGCTAAGGAAGAAGCCAAACTGAGCACTGAGCAGAAAGTTATGGTCCTAGCAAGGCTCCCCTATTTTTTTTGGATGACTTAGAATCACACAACTCAATGCTCCCACTCAGCCCTAATCATGCTAGGGTTAGAGTTCTTGCATTTTAGTGTTTTTGCATAGGGTTTTTTAGCATCATCGTAAAATGTAATTTCAGCCTCTTGTTATGGGCTTTCTTTTGCAAATGAGAGAAATTGTCACTTTTCTTCTTGGAGATAAGCTACCATCATCCTATCAGCTTTGTATTACTATGTATATTGTAGTGTTTGTCACCAATTAATTCATTAATAGAATTTGGTTTTCACTGTAGTACTCTACTTTCAATATCATTTGTGTGCTATTTCTGCAATATTGTGTTCATTCATTTCGTTCTCAATCCATTCCATCTTAGAGGTATCAAAGTAATCTGTTCTTTGTTGTTTTTCCATGCATGTCTCGGACAAGGTCAAGGTACAGGGAGTTGGGCCTTGAACTAACCAAGCTTGATGAAGAATTCCTTCACCGAGCCAAGCAACCTACCATGGCAGACTAAGAAAAGAAAGATGATGGTGTAGGAGATCCTATTAAGTTGTTACTCTAGGAATCCATTCAACGACTGAGAAACGAGATAATGGACCATTTCACCCAAATCCTTCGATGACTCCCCACAACGACAGAGGCAGCTTCAACAAGCAATCATTTGAAAGGAACAACACCTCCAAGATACAAGTTAATATTGATATCCCTTTATTTCAAGGAAGAATAGATACAAAATCTTTGGGAAGATGGTTAATTATGATAAGAGGATTATTTCTCTATTCACAACTTTTCCAATAGCAAGAAGATTACTTTTGCACTCCTAAAGGCCCTTCCTCATGTCAAACAGCAAATTGAAAATTACATAAAAATATTTACAATGGACTTAAATCCTCTTCTATAGAGCTACTAGTACGAAAATAAAGTCAGAATAACCTACATAATCTAGAGCTTGGGCACCTTTGATAAAGAAGGCACCCTTGGCCAAAAACTAGTGATAGACCTCATCACGCTACATTGCACAAAAAGAAAACAGAGATCTAGCCTCATGCTTAGAAACATACTTATACCTAATCTTCCAAAGTGTGAATAAGGAAAAAACTTTCAAGCTTTGTCGAATCCCAATGAAGGATGAGTGAAGCAAATAATTGCAATCACCAAACAATGCAGCATGTCAGTGAATCTTGCCTTGAAGAAGAATAATGGTCTTGAATGAATGTCCAACAACTCCTAGCAAACCAACACTCCCAAAGGAGGTGCTTCACCCTCTCAGAACAGTGACAAATAGGACAAAGACCATCAAAGAGCCCACTATTTGCCAATCAGGCCTTAGAGGCAATCCATTGGTAGATAACTAGCTATGCAAATACTCTCAATTTATAAGATAGTTGAATGGACCAAACACTATGAAGTTTGCATGCCCACATATCCTCTGAATCAACTAACACCCATCTATCATTAAGAATCGATGCTAGTGAATGTTGATAATGCAAACAATGAATTAAGCAATCCTGAGTCATACTATTGTAATGGTGTATTAAAGCTCTGCCCCCACCCTCTAAAATAACCTTGGAATTCCAATGTTCATTTTGAACATCTGCCCCCACCCTCTAAAATAACCTTGGAATTCCAATGTTCATTTTGAACAAATCCTGTTGGGGAATGAGCCCGATCAACTCCATAATCGACTACCTATCTAGGGCAAGTAATCCATACTCTTGTGCTAAGGATTGCCAATCATTCCATGACCTAGAAGTTGAATCACACAAGTCCCCCCAAAAGAAAGTCTCTTTCCTATGCAATTGGTGAGCCTAGAAAGGAGCCAACTCTATAATGCAAGTACCCCAAGACAGCCAACTCCAAATGGGCTATCTCACTAGATCCCATCTTGTTCTACTGCCCGAAGGGGGTAAGACCAATGGTTTAAATCTAGCTACTAGCCAAGGAATTTGACCAGCCATATGAGAGTTTGGGGTTTGTATTTGAGGATGAGGGCGAAGTCACAACTAACAAGGAAGTTCCCAAGGGGGTAAAGACATGTAGGGCAGTAATGACCCAAACTTGTGGGGATGACATCAGGTCAACAGACAATTAGATAGGACTTGGAGTATTCCTCTTCCCAAGTGGGGCTTTACAAGAGAAAGGCGTATTTAACCTTCCAAATTGATCAAAAGAGATGGGTCCCCCTAATAGTTCTATTGGGGGTGACTAAGACAAGCCACAGGCTCAGAGATCTTTTTGAATATCACTGAGGTATGGGAATTTGAAACAGGAATATCAATACACCCAGATATTGTAGTGGATAACAGAATAGTACAGTCTAGTTGCCTACTGTTGCCGTCCTTATACACACTTGCAAACGTGAGTTAAGTCCTGCTCACTTAGTGTGTCCTTGGAGGCACAATGCCTAGGTTCACAGCCCACGCTGTCACTTTGACTTGAACCTCTTCCGTCTAGGCTTACTCCTAAGGAAGCCAAGGGGGGTAGACCCTAGTTACTAGATGTGATTTACGTTATGTTCTAGGAGTTGGTTTTAATTAGTTACAAGGCTGGGGGAAAGACTAACCTATGATGCAAAGGCAGCAATGCAAGATGCAAGATTCAATATGACAATCAATCATTTCCCTAGGACAACTAAGACTAGTGCCTAGGATTGGGC
>SNQJ01S0046008.1:20847-32291 GCA_010110895.2 Picea sitchensis
ACAAGGAACAAAGCTAGATTGGTATGTAAAGGATATGCATAGATTGAAGGAATCGACTTTGAAGAGGAATTTGCTCCAGTTTCTAGAATGGAAGCAATCCATTTAATTTTAGCTTATGCATGCTCCAAAAACGTTAAAGTATATCAGATGGACGTAAAATCAAATTTTCTGAATGGGGAAATTGAAGAAGAAGTCTACATTGAACAACCAGAAGGATTTCAGTTGTCAAAGAACGAAGACTATGTATGTAAATTAAAGAAGGCCTTGTATGTTCTAAAACATGCTCCTAGAGCATGGTACTCCAAATTGGATAAGTATCTGCAGCAGGCAGGGTTTAGAAAAGGAATTGCAGACAACAACCTCTACATCAAGGTAAGTTAAGGTAATATTTTATTAATTGAAGTTTATGTTGATGATATTATTTTTGGTAATGATGATGACAGGTTAAGCTAGAAATTTGCAAAAGACATGCATAATGAATTTGAAATGTCATTACTTGGAGAACTATCCTTCTTTCTAGGAATTCAGATACATCAAAGAAACCAAGGAATTTTTATTTCTCAAACCAAGTATATCAGAGAAATGTTAAAGAGGTTCGAAATGGAAGATTGCAAACCAGTTATCACTCCCATGAAAACCAATTGTAAATTGAGAAACGATGATGATTCAAAGTCTACATATCAGAGACAATACATGTCAATGATTGGAAACCTACTATATGTGATAGCATCCAGACCAGATGTAATGAAAGAAGTTGGACAGGTGGCAAGATTTCAAGCAACATCGAAGGAATCACATGTATTAGTAGCAAAGAGGATTTTCAAATATCTCAAACGAACATAAGATTTTGGATTATGGTATCCAAAAGGAAAATATCTATCACGTATTGCCTACACAGATGCAGATTGAGAAGGTTGTATTGATGACTGAGGAAGCACCAGTGGAGCAACGTTCTACTTAGGTGAGTTTTTGGTATCATGGCTAACCAAGAAACAATCATTAGTATCTCTATCTACAGTCGAGGCAGAGTATATTGCATCAACAACATGTTGTACACAGGTTCTTTGGATGNAGATAGAGATACTAATGATTGTTTCTTGGTTAGCCATGAAACAATCATTAGTATCTCTATCTACAGTCGAGGCAGAGTATATTGCATCAACAACATGTTGTACACAGGTTCTTTGGATGAAACAAACTTTGACAGATATACAGGTTGATTATGATGAGCCCATTCCAATATATTTTGATAATACAAGTGCCATCAGCATCTCAAAAAACCCAGTGATGCACTCCAAGATGAAACACATTCCAGTGAAGTATCACTTTCTATAGAAACAGGTATCAGAAAATAACATTAGAGTTGAGTATGTGGGCACAAAAGAACAAGTGGCAGCCATATTTACAAAACTACTTCCATGGGAAGCCTTTGAATATCTTTTCCAAAGACTTGGAGTTATTTCTACTCCAAAATGAATGTTTTTTGAATGCTTATCTTATATGTCATAGATGTACACGAGGAAGCACCATAAGAGGACAGTTCAGTCAGGGGGAGCAACCCCGGATGGAAAGATACCTTTACCATTGATGAGAAAGGGGGGGGAGATTTATCAAATGCAGAGCACAAAGGCATGGTTCCAGGGGGAGTATATTTATCAAATGCAGAGGATAGAGGCAAATTTATTAGATACAAAGGACCTAGGCATGGTTCTAGGGGGAGAATGAGTGATATGATTTCAGTATTGCATCAGAGTGTTTCCATCAATGCCAAAGGGAGAGATTGTTGATTGAGGTTGGTTGTGATTGATGTCAACCCTTGAAGAAAGCCCCATAGCACAAAGGTTTGGGTAATCGAACCAATATTGTTTGATGTAAAATGACTCATTATTATCTTGTCATGGTTGATAAGAAGTAAATATGGATAAATTCCAAAGTGGTCCCCTTATGGTGAAAGCCCTCACGGGAAAACGTTTTACGGAGTAAGAGAAACCATGCTTAGTTGTGGAATAATGAGATGAAGGACAATTAATTTTCCAGTTAAATTATCCCAGATGGATATTTCCTGTCATTCCATTTCCGGTGGTATGTGGAACATCACATAACTCCTCGCAGTTAGAGAGTTATGGCCATGGGAAGTTGGAGACCCCAGGTTTGGGTAATCGACCCAAGTTTGTTTGATGGATAAAAATATGAGTTATGATATATTTTTAGATAATAATACTCTATATGGATAGTACATGTCATTCCATTTCTGGTGGTGTGTGGATTGTAACATAACTCCTCACGGTTTGAGAGTTATGGCCTTACAAAGTTGGAGGACCCTCATATGTCATCTAGAAGCCCCAAAAGGTCAAGGTAGTCAAAGTGGTTTAAGAGATTTTAAAAGGTAAATAATAAAGTGAAGTAATGAGTGTATTATAATTCAATGTGAATGCAAAATAAATTATTTCAATAATAAATTTAATGGATAAATTAGAAGTGGGTTAACCCTAAAATAAGGAATGTGGGGCCAAGTGACCTAGAAGATGTTTTTAAGGAAGCTACTTGGAGAATATAAATAAGAGGCAAGGCTCTCTCATTTTAAACACACTTGAGAATATTGAATATCTATAGGTGTCTGAGGTAACCAAGGATATATAAGTCAAAATTCTGAGGGAAGGTGAAGAGAAGAAGGCCGAAATGCAAGGAAGGATAAATTCTTTTGATGGTGCTTTCTAAGGTATGTTATTTACAGGTCATCTCACCATTTTCGCTATACCTTTTTTTTTTTATAATGATTCAGACTGTGAAATTTATATTTCATTGAGAAAACATATCCAAGTATCTGTGGTAACAAATTCATCTTGTGGGTCATTGTATTTTTGGAGTTACACTCTGTGGAAAATAGGGTTTGTGGCTAGTCCTGAAACTAGTCAAAAACAAGTGTTTCGGGTAAAAACGTCATAACTTCTTCATAACAGATGAAAATTACATGAAACCAAATGTGTAGTTTAGGGTACAGTCTGTGGTATTATGTTTAATAGTTTCATATCAATTCAAAAAACATTCCATGTGGGGCATGCTCTACAAGGTCTCTCTCTAGAATAATCCATAATTCAACAAGGTATGCCATTTTTTCTATAGCTCCTTTTTTGAGAGGTTCCAAGTAGTGACACCTGCAGGAATTACACAAAACACACTGAATAACATTGTGTATCAGTTTCATATATTTATACATTGTAGGTACAAAGTTATGATTACTTCAAGTTAGGATTGTTGACTAATCCAAAACTATGCATGTGAGACTAAAGAAAAGTTTGATTAAAATGATAGTCTCTTGTTGTTGAAGTTAAAGAAGGTTTGAAGGAATGAGATCATATACACCAGGTCTATTACAGAGCTACAAATCATATTTGGATGATGAAATTGATGAGGGCTTTTGGTTGAGGTACATGTTGAGTACATGGTTGAGACAAGTAGTTGATGAGTTGGCACNGTGACCTAGAAGATGTTTTTAAGGAAGCTACTTGGAGAATATAAATAAGAGGCAAGGCTCTCTCATTTTAAACACACTTGAGAATATTGAATATCTATAGGTGTCTGAGGTAACCAAGGATATATAAGTCAAAATTCTGAGGGAAGGTGAAGAGAAGAAGGCCGAAATGCAAGGAAGGATAAATTCTTTTGATGGTGCTTTCTAAGGTATGTTATTTACAGGTCATCTCACCATTTTCGCTATACCTTTTTTTTTTTATAATGATTCAGACTGTGAAATTTATATTTCATTGAGAAAACATATCCAAGTATCTGTGGTAACAAATTCATCTTGTGGGTCATTGTATTTTTGGAGTTACACTCTGTGGAAAATAGGGTTTGTGGCTAGTCCTGAAACTAGTCAAAAACAAGTGTTTCGGGTAAAAACGTCATAACTTCTTCATAACAGATGAAAATTACATGAAACCAAATGTGTAGTTTAGGGTACAGTCTGTGGTATTATGTTTAATAGTTTCATATCAATTCAAAAAACATTCCATGTGGGGCATGCTCTACAAGGTCTCTCTCTAGAATAATCCATAATTCAACAAGGTATGCCATTTTTTCTATAGCTCCTTTTTTGAGAGGTTCCAAGTAGTGACACCTGCAGGAATTACACAAAACACACTGAATAACATTGTGTATCAGTTTCATATATTTATACATTGTAGGTACAAAGTTATGATTACTTCAAGTTAGGATTGTTGACTAATCCAAAACTATGCATGTGAGACTAAAGAAAAGTTTGATTAAAATGATAGTCTCTTGTTGTTGAAGTTAAAGAAGGTTTGAAGGAATGAGATCATATACACCAGGTCTATTACAGAGCTACAAATCATATTTGGATGATGAAATTGATGAGGGCTTTTGGTTGAGGTACATGTTGAGTACATGGTTGAGACAAGTAGTTGATGAGTTGGCACATACATGAGGTGGGTATAGTTGATGATGTTGGTACATATTGATGAGTCATAGTTGATGAGTAGTTGATACATGATTGGTACATACTTTGTACATGGTTGGATGCACTTTTTTATGGTACAGGGTGATTACAGGTCATTTGGTACAGGTTGGTGCATGGTTGGTGCACTTGTTTATGGTACAGGTTGATTACAGGTTGAGGTAAAAGTTGATGCATAGTTTAGACTTATTGGTACAGGTTTACAATGGTATATCTCACAGTGACAGGTTGACAATGGTTCCATCATTCTACTTCTACTTCAGGGTGGCAGGACGGGGCAAGGATAGGTGGTTGTAGCCACCCTTCAGTTGTAGCCAAAGAACATATGGGGTTGTAGCCTCCTTCTGGTTGTAGCCATAGAATTGGGGAGTTGGAGCTTCCCTCAGGTTGTAGCTTGAGAAACTAGGGGGTTGGAGCCTCCTTCCAGTTGTAGCTAGAAAACAAAGGAGGTTGGTGATTCCAATGAATGTAATTCTTCAAGACATATAAGAAAAAGAATTTCATGGTTTTCTCTCGATTTGCGTTTCCATGTAAAACACTGGTGTACTGTGTATGTGTATGTTTGTTCATTTGTTCATTGCTTATTTAATCTGCATTTATTGGATGATAATGCTTCATTGATATGACACTTGGATTATATGGTTAAAAAGGATTAGATTAATCTATTACTGATTCACCCCCCCTCTCAATAATCCAACACCCATATGGTGGATCAGACTTGCGATTGTTCACATGCACATTGATTATATTGTGATGACTCTATTTTCTTTAAATAGGTAGCCACATAACTTACTTGAAGGGGTTATTCTATAGGTAACCTGAGTCAGGTTAGGGTCAAACAACACACAATATTTATGGAGGATTACCTCTACGGGGGAATCTGACTGATTGCGTTGTGAAGCCCATGAGGGCCCTTATAACTGATTATGATACCTCCAATATTTTGAAGGTATTATTAGGCCCCTCTTGGGCAAGACATACCTACTCTAGTGTTGGAGGCCCAGTTCAACCACTACATATTGTTTGTGTGCATTAGCCTTTTGATTTATTTTGGTGTGCTCTCTGATTATTAGTTGTCCTTGGGATTTTGTATTTCATCGTGATTTTTCATTGCTACGGTTGGTGGAGACCCCATGCCGCCCTCAGTTAGCACTACCCATCCCATGACCTTTTCTCAGTCCATGAGGATGAATCTTTTTGTATTTCTGAGTGGTATGCCAAATCATGATACTCATCCAATTCCTTCGAGATCTAATCCCTTTACTTTTGGTATGCTAGACATTACTTCATACTTGTCATCCTTTGTTTCATCATCTTATGTGAATCCTAGTTTTGGGTCTACGAGCATGATGCCTCCTTATTCTCCCTTTTTGTTTGGTGGAGACCATATCCCTCAACCAACTCCCATCGTAGGAGGTTGGAATCCTCCTTCCTCTGGACCCAATCCTAGCTTCTCTTTTCCAGGATCGAGTTCTCAAATGGGCGTTCCTTCTACTTCTTACATACCATCCATCTATCCTTCTTCCGCTATGATGATTCCTATGAAAAATTTTCTTACATCGAATCCCCCTTTGTCCTATGGTGTTCCATTCGAAGGGAGTCAGTTTCATGGTATGGGAAACCCCCAACACATAGTTCCTTCATATGGAGGAAACATATATTATCCTTATCATACCACTTCCTCGGTGATGATTCCCTTACAACCTTTTATGAATTATTTTGGAGGGGGATACTATCATGTCGAACATGGCCATGGTGTATACCAGAACCCTTCTTATCTTGCAATATCTCAAAACCAATCTTTCTCGAAACCTTGGTCTCTGATGTTGCAACCAGCTGCTGCAAGTCATGTTGGAAGCTCAAGTCTAGTCACTGCAATTCATACTGGAATTATATCATGTTTGAGATAGGCCAACAACCTCTACAAGTCATGTTGAATATCAACAACCAGTCACTGCAATTCATGCTGGGGGCACAACTCTATTCATCACTAGTCACATTGCACAAACATCACCAACATATGCAATTCATGTTGGAGATCAACTAATAACATCTGCAAGTCATGTTGGAAGCATGTCACCAACCACTACAATTCAAGCTAGGGGCATTGATATGATTGAGAAAACTAGATGTATAGGACGTAATCCCAAGTTCCTTTGTAAACTTTATAAATGAGATCATCTAACTCGCTTGTTCCTTGCTACTACCATGGTATAAGAAGTGTGATCCTTGTTTGGTGGCCCTTCAAGTTTTGAGTCGTCTTTGGTTTCCCAACATTCTAATCCTTCTTTGGTTGATTCAACGGTCATGCCGATCCAATATTTAGCCGACACCACTCCTATTTTTAGGAGTGATGCGTCTCTTGACCATGTTATCTCGCATTTTGTTTAACCGACTGTCATGTCAATGCAATCTTTGGCCGAAACAACTCTTGTTTTTGGGAGTGATGTGTCTCTTGACCATGTTGTCTCACATCCTACTCAACCAATGGTTGAATAAGTGGTCATGTCAATACAATATTTGGTTGACCCTACTCTTCTCTTGGAGAGTGACAAGTCCAAACAAGTGACATTACCTATGAAATCTTCGGTCAATCCCACTCTTCTTTTGAGGGGTTATGTGTCTTTTGACCATTTCGTTACCATTTTTAGTTATGTAACTTATGAAAAGGGGAGCATTCCACTCTCAGTGAGTACGCTCCCTCCAAGTCCTAGGATGGTTTCCTTTGATTGGAATGAACCTATAGAGCCTCAACTTCCTTCTCTATAATGATCCTCTACAAGTATTTTATCCTCCTCGGTTTGGAAAGCTTTGGGTTCTACCAAGATTGTGTCAAGTACAATTTAGTTGTGATATTTCATTAGAAGTCTTGCACAGGATCCTTGGCCTCCCCCATTATATGTTTCTTAGAACATCATCCTCTAAGTCTTGGTTAAGCTCTTTTTTGACTCTCCAAAAAGAGAAAAATATTATTGAGTGAACTTGTCTCTTTCACACTCGTTAAATGGATTTGAAAGGACATCTATTTGGTGTAATTTTAACCCTTTTTCAAACCAAGTAGACTACTTACAAAAAAGAAACACTCTAGTCACCATTGGCTAGAAGAGTTCTCCTGGGTGTTATTTTATACTTTTTCTTGCCTAGGGGACTAAATCTATGAAACATGACATTCTTTGGAGTTAAGTTGTAATCACATTCCATCATCATACTTGCAGTATTGAGCCTATTTCCAATTCCCTCTTTCTTGTTACAAGCCTCTTACCTCAGAAATTTGCATCAGTACCCAAGCATAACCTTTTTTATATCCTTTGCAGCTTGACACCCTGTACCCTAAGAGGAAAAATTCCCCCAAGTGTGCATGCCCCTAATGCACTTACTTGCATTGAGTGTAGAATTTTCCACTGTTTGGAGCTAGTTTCTTACTCGCAACACACATTTCCTCTCATGTATCATATCATTTATTTTCCTATGAAACAAAAAAAACGATGGGTGGGAAAATAATATTATCTCTTATGGACAACAGTCATGTCGCCTTTGAACAAAGAACAAAATTTTGAGTCCAATGTCATCCAAAGTTTGGATTTAGCATGAACTTAGGAAGATGAGCTCATTACTTAGAGTTTACTCCTCCGACTTCTTATTCTTCCAGTCCCTATGGAGAGTTTGGCGATGCCTCCTGCATCACGAAGTTTTATCATCAAGTCTATGCTTCTTGAGTTATCCATATGTATCATGCTCTTGTTCAAAGGATGTTTATAATCCTGTGTTGGCCATTCCTCAGAACTCTTGAATTTGCATGTCATCCATACCCTTAGTGTATCTCAAAGTCACATGAAGTTGTAGTCCTATCATGAACCATGGTCCTACTTTCATTATGGGTAGGTAACCTTGAACCCAACAGTTGACATTTTCTCATTGGTCACTGACTCAAGTGTTTCCCTTGTGTTTGACATCAAGAAATATATTCACACATTGGGATTTGTGCAGTGCCTTGGATGCCATTAGCCTTATTGGTGGTTTCCTCGCCTTTGTTGACAGTATTCCTTATTATTTTATATTCATAGGGTATTTTTCATGCACTACTTTCATCTGGTGCATGCGAGAGACGCACAGGGTCATTGGTTCATGAACATCTTATTCATCCAAGCTCCTCCTAATAATCAAGCTATTTCTTTGTACCTCATATTGATTGATGAGAGATTCCTTAATGCTCTCTTTTTAGCGGGTCTCCTTCCATCGAATTCAACTCATCTATTATGGAAATGAGACCTAGAGTCTTATGAGTACCTAGAGGTTTGTAGTCATCAGTGACAGGTTCTCCCACCATCGACAGTTGAGAATACATCAATGTTTCCTGATCGATAGATTCTTCAAGTGTTCGACCTCAACACCCTTATTCAGACTTCTAAGAATGTGTTATAAAAACATAATCATGGAGCAATAAAATAAAACAAATGTGAAAATAAAAAACAGAAGGTACATAATACAATAGAGACAAAGATATACGTGGTTCACCAAGTGTGAGCTACATCTACCAGAGAAATTTCCAAGTCCTTCATTTATTATTATCCAACAAATGAAGGGATACAACCTACAACACACTCACTATAACTTCCTCTTCTTTCTCTCATAGTCTCCTCACTCAGAATACAATATTCACAATGATACATAGCCACAATACATTTCCCTCATAAAAGAGGGTTTCCTTCTAGAGAAAAAACCCTAACATAAATTCTATCATTAGATCTGTGACCTTATAATGAACTATCTAGATTTACAATGAAATTACAATATAGATTTACAAGGCAATTTTTACTTCATGGGATTCTCCCCCAAACCCCACCATGGGCCTGCTTTCCCCTGGACCCCACACAAGGGGTAACCCCCGTCTGCACTCCCCCGCATGGAGGATTGTATATTCGTCCAGGGTGTAAAATCTTCATGGGGTATAGACATGACTAAATAAAGACCTCTGAATCAGGAAGATAATCGGGATCCACAACCAACATTCTCCCACTTGGAGACTGATTTGAACAACTCCACCATTGGTGTATCTACTGGACTATGATATTTCTTGGACCTGTCAAATTTCTCATCTTCATATTCATTATTGAAAACCAACTGAAAATGAGAAGGAACTCAATTTCTCCCTAGTTACTCCCTTAGTTAACATGTCTGCAGGATTTTTACTCCCTTAGTTAACATGTCTGCAGGAACTCAATTTCTCCCTGGTTACTCCTAATATAGCTTCCATTTTCTAGATTTTTAAAATAAACACAGTGATTAGAATGACATCTACTATAACCTTGTTCTGTCATAAACCTTTCAAACTTCAAATACCACTTCCTTGGAGCTTTCTTTAGGACATACAATCTCTTCTCCAACCTGCATACCAAATTCTACTTCCCTATGACCTAATACCCCTGTGGTTGCTGCATATAAATATGTTCCTCCAAATCCCCATGGAGAAAAGTTATTTTTACATCTAACTCTTCAATATGAGACTATTATACTGCCACAAGACTTAAAATAGTCCTAATTGAAGTCATTTTAACAACGGGAGAAAATATTTCATCAAAATATATACCTTTCTTTTATGCAAACCCCTTTACAACAAGTCTAGCCTTGTACTGTTTTTTTCCTCCATCTTCTTCCTTCAACTTGAAAATCCATTTGTTCTGCAATGCTCTTTTTCCTGTAGGCAACTGAACCAAGTCCCAATTCTAGTTATTTTCCAAGGAATCCATTTCCTCTTTCATTCCTTGCTCCCACTTCATTTTGGTGTCTTCTTTCATTGCCTCTTCATAACATTCTGGTTCACCAGAATCAACCAACAATAAATAATAAAATGAAGGAGAGTATTGTCCAGGGGTTCTACTTAACCTGGTAGATATTCTAACAACACTTGCAGGAGTTTGATGTATCTGTTGATCATGTTGTTGTACATTTTAATTTTCTAGTACCTTTGGAGTTTCTTTTTCAGTGATCTCATCAAGAACTATGTAGTATGGTTTTTATTTTTCCTGTTTCTTTCACTGCAACTGATCTTTGTACATGACCTTCTCATTGAATTTGACATCTCTACTCCTAATTATTTTGTTATTTTCATAATCCCATAAGCGATAACCAAAATCATTAACACTGTATCCAATAAAGGTACACTTCTTGGATTTTTCCTCAAGCTCTTTTCTATTTTCTTTATCAATATGGACAAATGATTCACAACGGAAAGTCTTCAAAAAATAATAGTTTACCTTTTTACCTTTCCATGCCTCCTATGTAATTATACCATCCAAAGAGCTTGAAGGTCCTCTGTTTATTAAGTAAACACCAATATCTACAACATCTGCCTATAACTGTAAGGGAAAACCAACATGCAATCTCATACTCCTTGCATGCTCCATGATTGTTTTGTTCATCCTTTCTGACACACCATTTCCTTATGGTGTTCCTGGAACTGTCTTCTCTCTACGAATCCAATGGTAAGAAAAATATTCATCAAAATCCTTGTTGCAATATTCACCTCCATTGCTTGATCTGAGACACTTCAACCTTTTTCTTGTCTCATTCTCAACCAAATCTTTTCATTTCTTAAAAGTATCAAAAACATCAGATGTTTGTCGAATGCAATAAACCCAAATTTTTCTAGTTGCATCATCAATAAAAGTAACATAATAAAGAGATCCACCAAGAGATGATACCTGAGTTGGTCCTGTTGACGGGCGAAATTGACTGTCTGTCAACTGGGAGAGTGGAACCGGTCCGGGGTTGTCTAAATAACCCAAGCCATTTGGAATGGATCACCCTGACGAGTTTAACGGCTCCGTTGGCCACTCTAAGGTCTTCTATGAAAACCAAAGAGAGAAATGATCTGAGCTAATAAATCTAACTAAAGGTGAATAAAACAAACTAAACTATAACTAAATACAAGAAACTAACTAAAATAGAGGAAACTAGAAACTAATAAAAC